>JADDOH010001977.1:0-260659 GCA_016648135.1 Agrypnia vestita | reverse complement strand
CCTAATAATAAACCTCCAATGACTCATGCAGTCTAAAAAAACAACGCAACTCGATATGGAAGTAATGGTTGTTCTTCATACGCCTGAGAGTTTCAAGTTGGTAAATTTTGATACTTGAGTTCAATTTTAATTTGTTGTTGAATTGTCACGAATTAAAAATATTGGATTTTACAAAAGTTTGCGAGTCCTGTTTACAAGAGAACGCGATTTTTTCATAAAAATGTTTTGCAAGATTCAATGTTCTGTTCGTAGCCCAGTGGGTATGACACTGGTTTCGCACACTGAGGGTTCTGGGTTCGATTCCCGGTGATTGATCAAGCTTGGGTGTTTTTGTGATATAACGACATCAGTAATTGGGCCTCTCGTCCTGATGAAGCGTTTTAAAAAAATAAAAAAATTGATGGACGTTTTTCTTTTTTGATTTGCATGGTGTGAATGTTTAATAAAACAATTTATGTTAGACCATTTCAAATGAGGCTTAATCTCGGGTATTAAGGCTAATAATAAATAAAGCGCATGAAACTTTGTACAACACAATTTATTAAAAGATAATCTACCAATATGTAAAATGTACAGTAATTAAATATCTTAGTCAAATTATATAGGTACATAGGTATATTATAAATGTAATTAAAATTAAAATAATTCCAAATTAATTCCCCTAATTGCCGCTGAAGGAAGAAAGGAAGGAGCCAAGAATCAACTTGGCTACCGTGCCCCATATCGCAAGAATATGAACAATTATTGCTAAATAATTCGGTAAATTTCGTGATGAAATGTGAACCACACGGAATTTTGAATTATATAATGAACTGTAGGATGACTCATGTTCTCATAGATACCATGAATCATCATACAACACACATATACCTACATATATGATTTATTCGTTATCTTTTGGATGCCAGTGGCGTGCAGCACGTACAAGCAAATTGCTGAAGGTTCTGGGAACAAATATTAATTATTTTAGAAAAAAACTATTTAAAATAGCCCAGGATAGTTATCTTAATCTTTTGAAATAGACGATTTAAAATTATATATTTCTTAGAGTTATAATCAGGCGAGTGTTTTTATTTTTGATTGTTTCTGTATACACTTTTGTTACACGAATTTGCAATCATCTGCTGACAGAGTGGTATTTTTTAAATCGATTATTACTTTTATTTAATTCATTTCAGTCTATTGAATACAATTTATTCAATATCAGTTTGCTTCAATTTATATAAATTAGTTTATGGTAATTTGTAAATAAATTTTATGAAGTATAAGTTTTTAAACATTTTTTGTCCAATATGAATACGCTTCTTTACGATGAAATTGTTATCGATAATGTCATAAAATTTATGTTTTGTAAAAAATCAGCATTTTGCCGTTTGTCGCATATAAAGAATCTTATAAATTTAATGTGTCCAATTCCCGATTTAATTATATTAAAATATATAATACTATAACTATAAGAAAATTCAATTTTTACAAGGTTTTTAGTTTTTAATTTGTCTCGTATAGAAGGGAATTCATTTTTCATAATCGTGTTCAAATTTTTGCAAAAAATCAGCCAGACATATTGGAAAAAAAAATGTCAACTTTGATATTGCATATCTCCATAGGTAACTATAGATATACTTTCGGCTCATAATCAAGACAGAAATCGCTTTTGAAATATTGTGGACCTGTACAGTCTCTATCTATGGTCGGTTACAGCAGGAGACCTCATATTATCATCCGTATTCTGAAAATAACAATGTCTGGATCTTTAAGATCTTTATCCCAACACTTAATAGACGATAATAAAAATTAAAAATGTCCAGAGCGGATTTTGTAATTCTACGGCTCAAATACACTGTATTAAAAGATGGTATAAGAAAGATTGTTTCTTACAAACGTATTCATTTCTTCATCTACAGCGTCCAGATGAAATATCATGGCTAAACTTGTCATGACCGTGTTCGGCGTTACCGCGTATTCAAATCTTCACATCTTGATTTTTGACAGATAACAATTTACATTTTTCTCCCTCCCTCTATATCTCATGTAGAAACTTACAGAAACAAACACCGACGTAAAGCTATGTCTCGTTTATTTTTATTTTTTATTATCGTCTATTAAGTGTTGGGATAAAGATCTTAAAGATCCAGACATACCTGTCAAAAAATGTCAAGATGGGAAGATTTGAATACGCGGTAACGCCGAACGCGGTTTCGACAAGTTTAACCATGATATTTCATCTGGACGCTGTGGATGAAGAAATGAATACGTTTGTAAGAAACAATCTTTCTTATATCATCTATTAATACAATGTATTTGAGCCGTAGAATTACAAAATCCGCTCTGGACATTTTTAATTTTTATTATCGTCTATTAAGTGTTGGGATAAAGATCTTAAAGATCCAGACATTGTTATTTTCAGAATCGGGCCGTATGTCTACTGCACGCCACTGTTAAAAGCATGTCTAATTTTTCTGTTTCCTCACTCATGCACTTTCGATGAACGTTAGAACAGAAGCTTTGCATTTATATGTATTAGATTAGATTACTTTTTGTATGTATTGCATGTGTTTCCCTGTGAAATATGTTAGGACACAGGTTAATATGTTCGATTCGCTAACTAATGTTCATATTCATACATATCATTAACTTCTATATGTTTTATTTCCGAAAAATAAATAAAAAGACTTACTTATAAAATTTATGTTTAATAAAGAGACAAGTCATGTAAAGTAATAAAAGTCAAGTCATAAAATTTTTTTGAAATGTTTGATAATCGCTTTGGAAACCATAATATAGTCAGTAATGTGGGCTCGCTAAAATAATTTTGATAATCTCCTACTCGCGAGTTGCATTACTCATGTAGAAGAGAAATACCATTGCAAAAAAACTGTCGCTATCTTTACTGTAAAAAAATAAATAAATATGCAGGGTTATTTGGAAAACATTGATACCCTCGCAGGACTATATTCCTGCCTTGATTATGAGTCGAAAATGTTGCAGCAACCATGGACTAATATTAATACTTAGTTATGGAGATAAGCGACATGATGTTTTGCATTTTTTTCTCAATATTTATGACTTATTTTTTGTAAAACGTTGAACTATCATTACAGTAACTTACCTGTATCGAATATGAAATATTCATTCCGTTTAATACGAGTCAAATAAAATTATAAAAAGCTTTGAATTCCAATTGGAATTTCTGTAGGATTTTTATCATTTTATTTTACTTGTATTGATTGAAACGAATGAATTTTTCGAAATCAATTTAAGTTACTGTAATGATAGTTCAACGTTTTGTAAAAAAATATTGAAAAAAAGAAATATTGGGAAAAAATGCAAACTTTGATATTGCATAACTCCATAACCATTGATATTAATTAGGTCATGGCTGCTTGAACATTTTCGACTCACAATGAAGGCAAGAATGTAGTCCTGCAAGGTTATCAATGTTTTCCAATTAACCCTATTTATACTAGGTAAATACATTTTAAGCTATTATTCCCATCATATTGAATATATAATTTCCAGTGTTTTGCGGGCCTTAAGAGGTAATTTAAAATGTGAACGTTATACCTAAAACTGCAACAAACACTTGCAAGGGATGTATCATTCATGAATCGCAAAAAGAATACTCGATAGAAATCCAGGAGTAAAAATACTGATTAGAAAACCGCGACTCCGCTGGGGAGACAATGTAAAGAAAGGTAACGAAACAGCTGCTGAGAGATAATTGGAAATGGGCAGCAGAAAACCGAGTATCAGGGAGGCGACAGTTTGAGAAGACTACAAGAAAAAAATGTAGGTTACAACTTTTTAGAATCAATGATCTGGAATATTAGATATATTTAAGGATTTGGTGCCGAAGGTATCAAAATAAACAGCAAATCTCAATACGATTAAATAACGGTTCAACGACTGGGGTGTCAATTTTAAAAACCGATTAGCGCAAATCGGTGCGAAAAACTACATTTCAAAATGAAGACTACAACACACACACACACGTTCACCAGTTTGAAGACTACAAAGTGCACATAGTACATTTGTAGTAAAAATTACACAAAGTGAACTAATTGTAGTATTAATGAAGTGAACTAGCTTCTTGAAAAGTGTGCTACTAGAAAATTTTAAAAACCATTGGGGGGGGGGGGGGGGTTGTTTCAGTTTTCACAAATTTCTTCATTTATCTACATCGATTTCCCAAAAATTTCACATAAAAAAATGTACTATTGGACGTAGGTATGTACTACACACACTTCAATAGCTTTGAAGTGTGTGTAGTTTGTAGTGCGCACTACACTTCAATGTAATGTAGTACTATATTGTAGTAGGTAGTACAGAGTGGACCCATCACTACCTCACTATCAGTGCGCCCGCGCACCAAGCACGTAAGATGTTTGTCTCAACAATTGTCTATTCCGACAACAATCTAGAATGCTGAAGTGCAGGCGTACCACCGGCCTAAAATTTAGGTCTCAGATGAAATAAACTCAGTAACTGCAGCGCCGATCATTCGGTCAATGATTCCCAGAGACCAGCTCCTGCGTGGACACGGTGCTGGTCTTGCAGAAGGCGAAGTCCCAGCAGCGCTCTCCTTCCCCGAAGTGCTCCCCGTCCTGCAGGGTGGTCGGGAGGGACCGGCCCAGGGTCTCCGGCAGCAGCAGGCAGAGGCCAGCGCACAGGACGGACAGCCCGCCCAGCACCAGCGGCGGGATGGCCAGAGAGTACGTGCCCTAGAAGAGAGAGTGTTGAAATCCAAAGAATGAGCAGAGAAAAGTATCGTCAACGTGGGAACAATCAAAATGACAAGATTGTTATTTTGGTGATTGTAGTAAATTTCATTTAAGAAAGACAATCGAGTTAGTATGTGTAAGCTGTGCGTACGACGCACATTGTCTCGTTGTGTTGGTGTTTACGGGTATAAACGCCAACACAAGGAATTAATGTGCCAAGAACGCACCTCCGTTTTAAGCGTTATAGACTATTATTATGTGTGCAAAATTTTATGAATGAGTTATTGATTTTGATCCGAAACAGACCTCAATTTTCCGTAGTGCGCCGCTACGATTGTTGCTTTCCTCGGTGCAGCACCAGCGCAACCTTACTCACCAGGTAGAGAATGTAAGAGCTGAAAAAGGTGGCAGCGTATCCCGCCACGTGCACCGCCGCCACGCCCTGGCCGCGCACCTCGGTGGGGATCAGCTCCGCGGCGTACTGCGCGCCCGAGTTGTAGGCCACGTTCACCCCCAGCCGGCCCGCGGCGGCCAGGCCCACCGTCAGGTACGGGTCTGTGGGAGAAACAAACAGATGAGTAATACTGGACGGATTGAATTCATTGACCAAATGCTATTTATGTTATCCCCCTCCCTGATTATGTATATTATATACATCACGAGCCCCTTTGTATCTATGTTTTGGAACAATCGGATAAATGATGCTTTATCTGTCATTGTCAAGTTGACTTATCTATGGTTATGTCCTATTTGTGTTATCCTTTAATTGTGGGAGACATTTAACTATTTTTTTTTGTATTTCATCTCACCAAGCGATTGTGTCTCCCTGTTGGATGACCAAATAATAAATAAAATAAAAAAATATATATATAACCACTAAAATTACTTTTTTGTCTACCGATTTCGAGACGTAACCCGTCTCTTCGTCAGGACTACCACTAGACTAGTACGTAAATATCACTACACACCACAACCATAGTGTTATTTACACACCATCGCCTTCAGAAAATGCTCTTCACATGCGTGTTTCTCTAACTAAAGGCCAACATGAACTAAGTTGCTTTTAGTTAGAGTAACACGTATGTATTACGCATGATAACATGCAAGATAAATAAATAGCAATATTTCTTATTTGAGAATACGGCCGATTATCAGCTTTAAGCTCAAAACGTCTCAAAAGGTTTATTATAAAATTTTGTTATACTAAAAATTTTCAAAATGCCTCTCTGTCAAGCGCACTATAACTTTATTCCCTTTCACTCAACTTTTTACACAAACAGCTGATTAAAATTTGGTCCTGGATCACGAGAAAAAAATTCAAAAGCACTGAATTTTGTATTAAAACATTAAATTTATTTATTTGTGTGCACACATACGGTGTATCACAAATGAAAATTTTTCTTAAAAACAAAGAGACATCCTTACTGTTTAAACAGTATTACTTATTATTAAACAGTATTAATTAAAAGTACATAAGAAAGAAATAAAACTAACTATTACAAATACTCTACATACGTATTTCAAAATATCTCAGAAGATTATGAAAAACAATTAAATAAAAAATATATACAGAAAATTAATTGAATGTATCGTCGGGGATAGTGCAAATCCGCATAGGTATACTGTAGGTAAATAACGGGTATCTACACTAGACCCAGTTTTACAGGAAAAGTTTAAAATGTTATAATTTTCTTATTTCAATGGCTATTAGTTTCATTTTTTCACAAAGAGTATTAATTCTATGTACTGGTCGATGGCAACAGGTTAAAAAGGTGGCTCCTAATCGGGATTTTACGTGCAGTACTGCAAAATCTCAAATTGGCTATAGTCTAAGAGCCCGCGACGCCCAGACCTTCGTTATATTATAAAAGCTGAAAATTCTTCTATAGATGTCTCCTATACAGGTATAAGCAAACCCAGCCTATACAACCTGGGTCGCGGTGGCTTTGGCAGGTAACAGGTAGTAAAGGTGAGTAAAATTGTGTTTCAAATTTGTGATAGTATAAAACTTAGTTTTCATATATTTTAACTTACAATCATATTAGAAACCGCCTCGTCTATTGGCGGACACTTCGGGCGGTAACAACCCCTTTCCAGACACCCTTATAGTATGATTATTTATAAATCTATTTTCGTCATAGTATAAAATGTGGCTTTTATATATGTTATTCAGAAAACTTTACGAATAATGTTTCCACAATCCCCAGTCACTTTCGATGGTTCCCCTATCTTCCCAGGCACATTGAAGTCTACTCCAGGCGTGCGCGCGATGAATATACATGTACGTTGGTGCAAGTGAAATAGCGCGATCTATACTCAAAATTTATCAAGAAAATTAATCATGTAGAAAAATAATGTAAAAATAATGTAAAAAAAATTTCATATCAACAAATTAAGAAATCAACAATGTAATAATGCGATTCATTATGCTATTAACTTTTGCAATTATAATTAAATTTTGTATTCAACTAAAATTTGAATTTTTTCAAGTGAATTTTATGAAATCAAGTTGAGATTTAAGAAAATTGTTAAAAAATATCCATCGATAATTTTTTTTTAAGTATTGTGCAGAAAATAATAAGACAAATCGGCAGTCGATAAAATTCTTGAAGTTTAAAGTTAAGGAGATAAATTTGTATGTATGTTGGTTTTATTATAAGGAGAGAAAATAAATTAGATCGTAATGAAATCAATGGAAAAAGAATTAAATTATACTTTTAATTATAGCCATTACAAAACAAAGTAAAAAAATGTATTGTTAAATTTAAATTTTTTTTAAATTATTTCCATCGTCATCGTCAGTATTTCCATTATCTTCATCACTACTCCATTCTGTGGATTCGTCCTCATCAATGTCACTATCTTCAACAGCTTCTGTAATAATTAAAGCAAGTTGCTGATGCGCAGAAAGAGATCGCCGTGGACCGATCATGCTATTTCACTCGCACCAACGTACATGTATATTCATCGCGCGCACGCCTGGAGTAGACTTCAATGTGCCTGGGAAGATAGGGGAACCATCGAAAGTGACTGGGGATTGTGGAAACATTATTCGTATAGTTTTCTGAATAACATATATAAAAGCCAGATTTTATACTATGACGAAAGTAGATTTATAAATAATCATACTGTAAGGGTGTCTGGAAAGGGGTTGTTACCGCCCGAAGTGTCCGCCAATAGACGAGGCGGTTTCTAATATGATTGTAAGTTAAAATATATGAAAACTAAGTTTTATACTATCACAAATTTGAAACACAATTTTACTCACCTTTACTACCTGTTACCTGCCAAAGCCACCGCGACCCAGGTTGTATAGGCTGGGTTTGCTTATACCTGTGTAAGAGACATGTATAGAAGAATTTTCAGCTTTTATAATATAACGAAGGTCTGGGCGTTGCGGGCTCTCAGTCTACTACATTTGTCACTTACGCGGAATTATCCAATGCAAGTTACACGTATTTGCGCTATCCCGACAATATGTATATCGGTATATATATATACTTACCAGTGTCCTTAGACATGCCCAACAAGACACCCGTGATGGCCGTGAAGAGACCAGTGACCAGCAGAGAGGACGAAGCCATGGCCTTCCTGCCGATCTTGTCCTGGAGGGCCAGGATGATCAGGCAGGAAGGTAGGATGGTGAGGGAGGAGGCGCTGAACACCAGGAATGGGGAAAATCCAAGCCCAGTCACGTTCCGAGAAATCGCGTCGTAGCAAAGCGTCAAGACCATTCTGGACATAGAAAATGTGGACAAAACAATTATCCAAGTGTCTCATGAGAGAATGCAACATACTTTTAATTTATATATGTAAATGTTAGACAAAATAAATTATCGGGACTGTAAAAATAAGATTAGACCCACTTGTTTAGATATAAAACATTGTTTAACTGATCGCGGGTCGTGAGTTTGGTTTCCGACGGATGCAAAATTAAAATATTCATCTGATAAAGAACCGATTTCTTTCGGACTAGGTGTTGTAATAATTGTCTTTGTCATGTCACAGATAAAGTTGCACCACAACTGTAGTGATTTCCTAATGAAATAAATACGTAACTATATTTATCTGTTATTCATATAGAGGTATAGGTACATACAACGGTCGAAGGTTTGAACTCACAAGTGAACGTAGGTTTACATATTATTTTTGAAGAAAATATCTAGAAATCAAGTGTTTGCGGGTCAAGTCATCTCATTCTGCTTTCTTTCAGCTTTTCAGCTATCGGTGCCACTTTGAAAGACCCCCCGACAAACTCATTGAGGATTCTGTCTATGCGTGTTACACCGACTGCCCACCGCAACATTTTCATTTCAGTTGTATGCAGCTTTTTGCTTTATGCTTTTTGGATGTTGCCCAGCATTCTGCACCATACAACATTGCAGATCTTACCACTGTTTTATACACGTTGCCTTTGATTCTGATAGGCATTCTTTTATCGCAGAGTACGCCAGAAAGAGATCTCCACTTCAACCATGCTGTATTGGTACGGTGATTTACATCTTCAACCACATCTAAATTTGTTACTATGGAATTAATCATTTTCAATATACTTAAAACTAGCATCTACTTACGCATAGCAATACTTACGACTTGAATATCAGGATGCACGTTTTCCTTCTGAGTCTTGGCGTGTAGAAGAGTCCCAGAAGAGATGACCTGGTGACGGAATTGGTGGTTCCATCCTCGTTATGGGAGCTGGCGACGAACTGGTCCAGCGTGGCCTGGGACAGGGGCTTCCTGTTGCAAGCCGCGATCTTCTCGAAGCAGCGGGCCGCATCTTTAGCGCGGCCCCGGCTCACAAGCCACTGGGCGCTCTCCGGTACCTAGAAAATGATGTTTTGATTAAGTGAAGGTTGATGGGGGTGGGTTTCATTTAAACACGGTACAATTTTTAATTTTATTCGGAATGTACGTCCATCGAAGATGCAGTAGCATCGAAACCAGTCGACGTTAAAATAATAAAAGTGTTTTTATTTTTGTTTTTTTTTATTTTTTTTATTTTCGTTTATAATCAAAAGTTTGTTACTTTTGATTATAAACGAGAAAAGTGCACAAAGAGGCCCATAATATGATGAGGCCATTTTTAGTTTGGAATTTTTATTACATACATAGAAAAATTTGTTGGACAGACTGGAAGCCCATAAATAATAAATAATAATAATAAGGAAGTGAATCAATGCGGACTCGAGACAATAGAGTCCAGGCGTTGCGCCGAGAAGAACACATTTTTTAAAAATATGAATCAATGTGATTTTAAAACAACGCCATTTGTTGACATATTTCGTACAGTTGACGTTTTTTTAATAAAAAAAACTAATTTTTAAATAGTGGGTGAAGACTCGAAAATACGGGAGTAAAATACAACATATTGTTTAAAAGTACATGTTTATACGAATAAAATGCGTTTTAAAATCATCAAAAAACGTAAAATTTTCATGCAAATTTAAAAATTTACAACTTTATTAGTATTGAGCATTTTTATTGTTATTTTAGTACAGTTTTATGATCATAATGCTAGATTTATACTCTTTAGAAAACATTTTCCGCGTACAGACGTGAAAACGAATTTTTTGGTCGCGGCCTATCGATGCTTATATTTTCTTAATTATTGTAAATAATGTACATGCTTATATTATGTAAATAATGTCATTATTGTAAATAATGTAATATGCTTATATTTTCTTAATTATTGTAAATAATGTACAGTTTATTACTTGTACATATACAGGAGCATAGGTTTTATGTAAGTTATCGTCCGAAAAAATGTCTAGCATATATATTTTGATATATATAAATAATGAAAACCCACATTTTCGAAAAAAAACACCGAAATATGCATTTGCGTTAACATCTAGACAAACATGTGACTCTTAAATTCTTAAAGTATGTTGAGACGCGTCTACGGCTGCAAAGTTTTCGCATTAATTGCATGAGAATATTTTCTTATACAGGATGTAACAGAGTTAGTCCATAACATTTTGATGGTAATGTGAGTACGTAAGGTAGATTCCTGCCGAAATTATGGTTAAAAATGTTCAAGCAACTATGTCATGAGGACATTCACTGCAAATGCAATTGCACATGCATAACTCTTGACATTTTCAATTTTACGAAGAAGTATAATTATTATTTATTTATATTTACTGTTTAACATTTATTATACAAAACAATTTACTATAGAATATAATCACAATATGTACAACCAATATTTGATTGTTATTAACCTCAAAACATAAACGTCCTTTTTTAAATAATATACATCGACAGATGACACCGGCATGTACAATGTTCGATATAGTAACGCGTCATCTAATTTGTAAAAATAATGAATGATTATTGTCATCAGGAATACGGTTTTCTGCCAAATTTCAAAGCGATTGTTGTTCAGGAAGTGGATCGAATATTGATTACAAGATTCGTCGCTACCAGCCAGGTAATATAAATGATGTAATGTAAAACATGTAATATAAGGAGACCATTTATTCCGCAGCCCTAAATGTTTTAATAACTGTATTAACAGTGAAAATGTATGCGTAGTTCCCAAAAAAAAGAGAATTTATCAGCGATACAGATGTTTACTTAAATGTCGGTATTTTTTTTAATGCAATTATTTTGATGTAACCGCAAACACTAGTAGGTAGATTAATAGAATGTTAACAACAGCTAACCAATCTATCCATTAAAAATAATTGAGTAAAGCATTTTGAGCGCAGCTTTTTATCTAATGCCATTATCGATATTTCACACTTGGTCTCCATTATTTTTTTTATGTTGCACTATAATAATTATTTCAATTACAAAAGAACGACTCTTAATAAATCAGTAATCTCACATTCGACGCCCATTCATGGTGGCTACCGTCACAGATATTATTTGCAATAAAACGTAAAAGAAGGAATAGCAATTTTCTGACAGACGGCTACAATACAACGTGAATCTGGAGCAAGGTCGAGCCGAGACTTCGAGGTGGAGCGGACCAGACCGTAATAACGATAATAATGGGATTGCATCAAATTCAAAATTCTACATTATGACCCGTGTCCACGGAATGAGATAAATCTTACAAATATAATATGTACACAAATATGGAATGTTTAGAATGTAATAACACAGGCGAAATTCATTTTGTAAAAATCATTGTATGTCGTCGTCCGGCAGAGTGAGCAAATTTCAATTTTTTTCTCATATCTTCTCTTTATTTCACTTTGTGGGCCTTTTATGAGAGAATGGGCTCGTGAGATGTATTTTTTTTCAATTATATCATTTAGTTTGTGCCATTTTTACAAAATATTCATATTTAAAATATATGTAACCCGACGAATAAATTTTAAAATGATATATTTCCATACAAAAATGTGATAAAAAAGGCAAGAGAAGATATGAGAAAAAATTGTGAAATTTGCTCTCTCTGCATTGAAATAAATCTCAAAATGTACCATGTACGGATATACTTTGGAGAGAAACAAAATCTCAAATCCACGTACAATGCATGCCCTATGGTAATAATCTCCGTAAACTTCAGATGTCTCTTCAAATTACATTGAAACAATAAATAAAATAAAAATACGTGTGCGGTCGTGGGACCCACCCCGTCAGGAACTTACGTCATTTCTTCAATTCCGAATGTAATTCCATATGGAGATCTAGATCGTTTGCATTTGTATATTTTCGTTACGTAAGGAAACGTTACGTTGAAGTTGTTTTTAGATTTTTTTCTATTTTGATACTCGTTTTGACGCTGAGCATATGATTTCACTATTTCTCTCTGTAATGTATGTAAATAGTAAACATTCGAATCACATTAAACGTATATAAACAGTAAAAAATACTTGTATCAAAATATACAATTTTATTAACTTACTTTTTGTACTACACATACTTGTTGTAGTTTCCATTCCTCAAATCTTCATTGCAAAATTGCAATAATGAGACAATGCAACTTACGTATGATTTAAAACAAAAACAAACAACAAATAAGTTTTAACAAAATTTCCACGTGTATCCAGTATTGAGGTGATACAACCTGTCGCGCACGATGCTCGTCTACTCGAATCTCGATACTCGCACGCACACACACACACTCGAATATAATAGAAAGATAGAGAAAGTCGCATGGAGGGGGCATAACGATTTTTCCTTACGTGACGATTTCTACCAGTCAACTCCTACCGCAAGCCGCAACTTCGTTCCAAAAATTTTACACATTCGACACTATAATATCGAAACCTTGAATAAAACGATTTTGATAACACATGTCAAAAATCACGCGCATCAAATAAACGAGGTTTTCGGTTTAAACCAGCTGTAAACCAATTTGATACAACCGGCCCTAAATTAAATATCAGTTGTTGCCTGATGGCGCTCGAAATTAAATACATAGTGCCGTCCCATTAAAAATATATATACATATTGCGGATTCATAAAATCATTTCCAGTAAGAAAACAAAAGTAGTAGGTAACAATTTCACTTCAGATATTTTTAACAATTTTGTTTAGAATTTTTTTTATAAAATCCAAAATTCTGCATGAAAAAAAGTAACTCAAATTCAACGTAATTTTTTTTCCTTTTTTTTTTCTTTTGGAAATCCGAAACTGTATATAAACAGGATGACACCATTGCTACACACAGTTGTTTCGACAAGCGAAGCAAGAGTATAGAAATGAAACCAATTAAACAACCGGTGCGATTATGGACCAGCGAAATAAATTACGGGAGTACCTACCGGGCGTTCGATAGCGATCAGAGAGATAAACAGCGAATACAGTGTTCACAGACGTTCGAATATTCTAGAAGACGAGTATAAAGTGCTCCAGACAAGTAAAAGATTTTCGAGTTATGAGTGTGAAATTAGTCCGAATTACATAATACTGCTCAAGTTACTTTCATGTTCAGTGACTTTTGTAAGTAATAAAAGCATCAATTATTAAATCAAGTGCTTCATTTGTCTCTCACGACCGCGACACCGACTGACAATGTATTTTGAAAAAAAAATGGAAACAAACGATATATCTCGTTATATTCCTATCACGAATATACTCATAAAAATTATTAATTAAATTAATATAAATGTCAAGACTGTGTAGTTTGGTGGCGCGACCCTTGCGTGTATCCTGAGACGCGCGCTGATTGACGTATTGATCTGCCTGCGTCTCATCAGCGGCTAGTCAGTGTTGTTGTAATTCTTCTTTCTTATTTTTATGCATTTTATTATAATATGTATACATATTTTTGATGTATTTTATTACATCATTTATATATTTTTTATCTATCACTTTGGAAAATATAGACATCTTCCAACGGCGGGGACGGTGAATGGCTTTGGTCTTGCGGCCGCCTCACATTGGGTTTATACGACTTGGCGGGGTAGCGTGGTCTTGCATGTTAGTGAATAAAATGTGAACCTGGAGACCATTGAGTAGGACCAATATGGAGCATTTGCTCTTAGAACGGTTCTGGGCAAGCGGTGGGTACCACTCACTGTTGCTGTAATTCCAGAAAGTTGAGGACATTCGAAATTAGTTAGTTGATCTTCTGGTTTGTCTTCTGGGGTATTATGCCCATCATCATCCATCATCAGCCCTGATGATGGACCCTGCAATGGGATCCGAAACGTCGGCCAGAAAGGTCGTAATAACACGGCATAATACCCCAGAAGACAAACCAGAAGATTCTGAGTGGTCGTGAAAACCTAAGAACATTCTTAGGATAGTTGATTATTCCGATTTTACTACATCATGGTATTCTCTCAGATAAATATTTAATTTCGATTCATTTTCCAAAATATATATTTACGTAAAAATTACGCTTCGATGTACTCACTGCACGCGCCTGCCTACACCCATGTGTCCCGTTCGCGCATACGCCTGTCACTCGATTCTGACATACCTGCTCACAGACATTACATTTATCATGTGTAATTCTTTTTGTGTAATTTAATGATGTTTGCTCTCAGATAGTGAACAATCTATATCAAATTTGTTGAATTTGAAGTTGTTATGAAATTGAGGCATTTGTATACATTGCTGCCGAAGGGATTCTAAGCAATCGCCTCCATTACCATATTTCAAAGGTTTCAAGTCTCTTTCCCTCCTTTGTGCTTTAAGTCCATATTTCCACTCTGTAGTGTATGTAGCAGGCAAATGGAAAAAATATTCGAATTAACCTTCGGGTACCAGAGGTTCGAAAACAGGATCTGGGGCTGGAGCGGGGTACAAAGTGACCCCAGTCAAATTTGCGTTTAAAGAAGTATAACGCTATGAAACTGTTCTATAATATTTTTAACGACATTTCTTATATAATGCGAACAAGATTCTACTATTTTTCTTCATTTTATAAGAAACCGTAGTATTTTGACGTATCATCATTCACAAGCGTCCGGTTGATGGAAGGTGTGCAAGCAAGAAGAACGTAACCGTATCGTATAGAATATTCCCGATTGTCTTTTATTTTTTATTTAAAAACATTTCTTATATATTCTTTACAAAAGTAGATTTTTTCTTCTAATTTTGGCTGTCTTACTAAATATTATCATTTTATATTCTTTGGATATTGTATTCATGAGATATTTATGAGGATTACAAAGAATACCAGCGCAATATCTTTAATAATTATTTAATAGTTTTAAAAATAAGATTTCGGGTGTTATGTACTGCGACGAGCACTGATCTTGACCAAAAGAACCCGCTCAAGGCTACAGGCCGCCGAGATGGGATTTCTACGAGGAATAGTAGGAGTTACCAGAAGGGACAGAATCAGAAGTACTCAAATAAGAGAATGTATCGAAGTAGAACCCTTTGTTTATCGAGAAATCACAGTTACGGTGGCTGGGAAATATCTCGCGGATGCCAACAAATAGACTGCCAAAGCGTATAGCCAAGACCGGAAGGCAGAAGACCAAGGGGCTGTCCTAGGAGGAGCTGGCGGAAATAGTTGGAGGACTGCTGCGAAGCGAGGTTGTAACTAAATTGGGCTGACGTGGAGAGCGAAGCCCAAGGCAGGAAAAGTTGGAAACTTCTATGCGGTGCAGGGACCCTGACCCAATAGGATAAAGGGTAGAAGAAGAAGAAGGTGTTGAGTCCCGTTTCGGAACGGGAATGTTTTGAACTAAGCGCATTTCTGTGGTCGTGGTTATTGTCAAAATTGTACCCATCTTTGATGGCGCACTTTTGGCCAATTACTGAATTTAAAATTACGAAATTAATTGAATCATCGCTTCGGGCCCCGAGAAGTCTTCCGCCTGCGGATTGGATGACGCTATCTAACTGACATTCCGTCTTCACTTACTGCTCAGAGTTACGTAAGAAATTTGGGCGTAACAGGTACTCAAACATGTTGTATTTCACGAAATTAATGTTTATATACATATTTATATTGGTTGAAATATCAATAAACGCTGTCTAATATTCGACTGGGTTTATTATGCCTAGTCGTGACCACATCTATCACTAAAGAAGTAAGAGATTAATATAATTACCAGGAATTCACAAGTCAAATAGCTGTTGTTTTTACTTTCTCCGTTTACAGTACGCAGAAAACAAATTATGAAATGGAAATCATGATAGGTATTAGTGTATTTTTTATATTCTTGATGCAACTAAGTAACTCTCGATAAGAGTTTTTAATTATTCTGCCTTGTATAAAAAC
Organism: Agrypnia vestita; assembly: GCA_016648135.1. NCBI lineage: Eukaryota > Metazoa > Arthropoda > Insecta > Trichoptera > Phryganeidae > Agrypnia > Agrypnia vestita. The sequence goes on along the minus strand of JADDOH010001977.1, from coordinate 244,291 downwards.
TGACTCACAGCGCAATAACCCAGAATAAACTTCCATCTAATAGCCTTAAAGAGTTTTTTATGTTAGGTTATAAGATAAAGACAATTGAAGCCGATCGACAACAGCGCACAGGACTACTGATGGCCGAGATTAACACGCAATACAAAAGTAAACGAGGACGTTAATTGTCACGTATTTTATTTTAGTGTTTCACAAAAATTTTCGTATAAACATTATTTTCGCGTGAAAGCGACACATTACACGGTATCTCCATATCTTCAAAAGCTCAGCATCTTGGACGCCTTTAATGGTAGACGTTAAACTTTTAGGTCAGTTCAAAATTTAACTACGGAAGTAGTTGTATAACAAATCAATCATTGTCAGATGACAGTGTCATAGGGCATTTTGGTGTGAAAGGCTTCAAAGCCGTGGAACTTTTAATCTTCCGTATTAAGAAACAGTGCATCAAAGGCTTTAACAAGTTAACGAACATTTTCAACAAAAGAGTCCATAATAAATGTCCAAAAACCTAATTAAGTTTAAGAGTAATTCATAGGAAGAGACAGAAATGGTATGGATGAGAGAATGGGGGAGGGGACTCTTTAAGAAAGTTAGTAATCCCTATAGGACGTGTCCCTTGGTGGCGGATAGGGGCAGGCCCGCCAGATATGGGGGGTAGGAAGGAAATAAAATACTTCCCGCCGACCACTAGGCTTGACGGAGGACAGAAAAAGCGATCAACATTGAATTTAAAACTGATTTCGGTACGGTTAGGTTAGGTATCACACTTTTATATATTCAACCGGTAGTAATACTGCATTGAGGAAATCAACTGGAAACTACCGCATTACTTCTTCCCAGAATAAATAATGATAATAGATGATGAATATTGATCGGCAACATTCGATAATCAGACAAGTACTTGAAGAAGAAATGGAAAATAACGTTTTAGATGTAAGCCTAAAAGGGTGGACAAACAGTCATCCGGTAGTATCCCAAAGGATTTAAGAGGCCAATAGGCATTCCTCTTCCCTGTTTTAACTAATTAACTAACTAACCATCACGCCGTTTCCACACAGGGGTAGGCAGAGAGGATTGAACGCCACACTCTTCTATCCTGGCATACCACTTTTGCTTCGGCCACATTCATACATCTTCTCATACACGTTCTACGGTTGTTGCGGCTTTTAACATGGCCATCCTCAAATACTTGTAGCACCTGATCGTGCAAGGTCTTTCGCCTACGCCCTCTATTCCTGTTGCCTTTAACACTCACCTCATATATTTTCTTAACCATCCTTTCCTCGTTCATACGTTCCACCTGACCACACCATCTCAGCACTCCTTTCTTTATTCTATCTATGCACATTCCTAAGGATTCCCTGTTTTACTCTCTTAAAACATTTAATTTACTCTACATTTTCGGACAAATTTAAAATGCTTGTACCAAAGGAAAAGTCAACAATTTTTTAACATTATCCGAAAATATAGAGTAAATCGGATGGTTTAAAATGGTTAAACGAAAATCGATTTTTTTCAGATTCGACAGTATATGTTGCGACCGTCGAACTAGTTGATGATGATGAAAGATGACTAAAGAGATTATTTGGTGATAATTTTTTTACTAAAATTATGGTATTGAAACGAGCAAATCTTATTATAATTATTTCAAGATTGAATATTTGACGACTGCGGAGAAAATGTAGTTCGAGCAACACTGAAGTTTTTTTTTAATCTTAATTTAATGCGTGTAATGTGGATTACATAAGCTTCTGGCGGAACCAGTTCAAATCGAGTTGCCAAAAAAGAAAAAACGGTATCGATTATTCAATAAGTACCTACTGATACACATTTTGGGGGCGAAAGAGATTGCGTTCAGCACACTGGATTAAAGATAAAGATGGAGAAATGTGGAACGATTTTAATCTGAGGTTATGATCGATTTTTTTTCGAATGGTATTGTCATATTGGAAATTAAATAATAAATTTTAACATAAGTGTTTGTTTTGTCTGAAGATAAAATTATTTCTACGAAGTCTGTGTATCATGGTAAAAATAGGAGATGCACAATTACATTGAATAATTATAATGAATCTCTTAGCAACCCCGGACGGCCGGTGGGTCGCCCCAGATTAAGTTGGGAGAAGCAACAAAAAATGAACATGAAAACAGAATGGGTCTAAATTGGTTGACTCATGCAGAAGCAGCGCAAGGCAGGGGAATATGGAAGCACCTTGTCGAGTCTTTGGGCCCCCTTAAAGCCATGTATTCACTAGGGGACAAATTGTCCCTCAACAGCACGCGCGGCATAGAGTCTACGTGACGTTGCAACGTCGTGCACTGTTCCGCGACCTCGCGCACAACATAGCGCGTCATTTCTACGTGCCGTGGCAACGTTGCCATGCGCACGGTACCCGAGCGTACTCACTGCAACATTCCGCGGAGCGTCAGTACCACGTGGTATGTTTACAAGTGAATACGCATGCGCTGTATCTGTCAAGATGACAATGCGGGGAAACGAAATTGTTCTCGAACTCATCGAGCTGTATCGATCGAAGATCGCATAGAATGTCCGTCCTTCTTTCTCTTTGCAGTAAATAATTTCGCATTCTCCTCTTTTTTCTCCTCTTACTTTTCGATAAACTCATTAACATAAACAGATACGCGGCTATCATCATAACCTCATAAGGCGATATATTTCCGCGACGTCTGGAAAACAATAATTATTTGCAAAAAGATCCTTGTTTTTAATAATATTCAATTTACTACAGTAAAACCACGTTAATTTGAAATTGCGACCCAAAAAAACATTTCGAATTGCGCGGAACCCCGTTTTCGCCAAATGAGATACCGCAACTGTCAATATAAGCTCATCGGGTGACATTTCCGCGACAAGATATGCGAGTCCCGGTGTGTACACGTCAAATGGCCGCGTCATTGTCCCCGAAACATGAGCGTAGATGTTGATGCGACATGCCGAGCGGAATGTTTCGCGATTTGTCCCCTAGTGAATACATGGCTTAAGATTAACAGAAAAAATATTTCAAATGAATATTTTTTTGGAGGCGCTGAGTATCAAAACCGGCACCTATCGCATTCTAAGGGAGTGCTCTGTCATTTTAGATAGGCATGTATTTAATTATGCAAAAATAGCAAGCAAAAAATCTAAAGCGTCATATTTTTTATCTCCTTTCCTCTTTCTCCAAGACATACAATAAATCAAATCAATCGATATTTTAATCTGTTTAGAGATACGCAAGAAACGTTTGAGATGTAGAAATTATTTTCGAAAGTTACTTGTTGGGCACCAAAATTAAGAGGAATGACCATTAAATATAATAAATTAAGACCCTTTTTTTATAAATTTTGTCTATTTGAATTTTGATTGACCAACTTTTGTGCTTGCGTATTTCCTAACCTAACCTAACTTATTTTAGGCGGCACTTTCAATTCGGTTACATTTCTTAAATTGTTTAAAACAGTCTTGCGTTTACGATAATAATTAAAGAATAGGATCAAATATTATTTTTGAATATCAAATATTAATTGAGTATGCCTAAACATAATTATCGTATTACCTTGTACGCAGTTCATTTATAATTTATCCGTAGATTAACTAATATAGACGCAATAATTAATATAAAGTACCTACACATTTACAATAGATCAAAGAGATTTCAGAGGACCAAATACTAATGTTTTAGATATATTACCTTTGTGGTGCCAAATTATTATACAAAAATAAAATGCAGATTTTTTGCATTAAAATGTAATGTACTGAACACAGACCACCAAAATATATAGACAGGAACTAACGTAAATTTCTTGGTACACTGTCTGGTTCCAATACTTTTTGAAATACTACTACGAGCTTGTAAATTTTTAAAAAATATATCAAGATCAAACTAAATAATCTTTAAAACAGTAATGCTTAGTGAATAAGTTGCGCTTTAAAACAAAAATACGTTTTTATGTGACGAGACTCGGTTTATAACGAAATATTAAAAAAAAAACAAAATAGAAAAAAATATGTTTTGTTTACAAGGGCATTTGATTAGAATAAATACTCTAACTGCATTATAAAAGTGTCTTAAATATATGTAAGGGGGGACATACTTCCGTTGTATCCCATTTCCCTCGCCTAAACAAGGGGCTCAGTTCATCTCTATAAAATTTTATACTCTGTATTATTGATTTATATTTTTGATGTAGGTACTTTATTATTAAACTTTTGATGTACTTTATCGGTGAATAGAATTAAAATGGGTCGCTCAGGTGTCGGGCGAATGAGTGAGAAAAGAATGATAAGAAAGGTATACGAGTATAACGCAAACGGCGGTCGCAAAAGACTTGGCACAACCAGGTTAATCAGATACTGGAAGGAAGTCGTGTCAGGAGCCACAACAATTATCGAGATCATTGCATGCGGAGATGCATGAATATGTGTGAGGCGAGAGTTAAGTCAGGACATGAAGAGTGTGGCGTTCCATCCTCTCTGCCTACCTCCGCGGGGAAACAGCGCGGTGGTAAGTTAGTTAACTAGTCGATTTTATTTTAAGAATACTTATCTTTGGTAGTATCAATGAGCCCTATACTCTGTTTAAGGAGCTAAACGTCCCAAAATTTATAAAACTGGGAAGACTTCGGTGGCTGGGTCATGTGGGGAGAATGACCGAGCATCAAGTCCCTGCTGAACTCAAGGCCGGTAGGGCGAAGGGGCTTAGGAAGGCCAAAATTAGTATGGAGCGACAACGTTTTCAAAGAAATATCTACCTTGGAGCTACTGAACTGGAGAGAGATGGCACAAAACCGAGATGATTGGAGGAAGACTTCTGAGGAGGCCGAGACCCACCAGGGGCTGTAGACCCAAGAGTGATGATGATGATAATCTTTGGTAAACTTTGTAACGAGTCAATATTTTGAACTACGCATTTTCACGTTTAATTTTCGTGGCTTATTTTCCGCGACATACGAGAGACGGGCGTCTAAGATTTTAATTTTATTTATTTAACTTAATTTTATGAATATTTTTTTGGACCAGAAAAACATTCCATGCATCGAAGATATCATACATGTGTCCGAGATATGTACCGCGTTTAAAAAGATTCTAACTCTCTTCTTTAATAGCCAGTAAGAAATGGACTAAAATGACCTATGAACTCACATATCGTGCGCAAGCATCCTCCGAACACCTGTCAGAGCGTACCTGTCGAAGAGAACCAGATGAAGTCAATACCGCGAATTACAATCTTTATTAATATGTGTACGTACGCAAAGTTTGTAAGTTTGGATGTAGGAGGTAATCTCCGAAACTACTCATCCGATTTCAAAAATTCTTTCACCGATATTTAGAATGGCTTTCAGGGTAGACATAGGTTATATATAAGCCCGTTAAAATAAACGGATTTTTCGTGGTGACCTATTTTACAACTAAAGTCGACGAAAAAATGGTCGAGCTGTGCGTTTTTTACGAACGCTACCTTAACGGTAGGAGATATTTAAATATTTTCTAAAGAGAAGTTATAGAACTCAAAAAGTCCTATAAAAAAGTCCGCCACGACATATGTTAAGGTCAATACACAAATTTATTTATTTTAATTTTATTTATCTTAATTATTTAATAATTTAAAAAATGAGGGTGAACACAACACTGTTTTATCCACTATATACCACATTTTTTAAAATATTAAAAATGAATTTCCACAGTGTTAAAAACAAAAAACTTGAATTTAGTTCTTTAATTATTTAGTTCCACACAAAATGTTGTGTGGGCTAATCTATGATTTCACTTAGACATATTGCATTCCATCTAATCACTTAAAAGTTTTTATAATAAAATTTTTGCACTCCAGTTTAATCCTCCTTATATTCTCCATGTTTTGAATTTCCCTTGGTAGGCTATCGAAGATTTTTATACCTTTATACATCATACAATTTTGTGATGTGTTTTTCTTTTTCTTTGGTAGTCTTATGTTGTCGCTTCCTCTTGTATCCTTATTCATTTTCATCCTGTCATCAAAGTATTTGGGTACTAATCCATATTTACTTTTAAATATTTGCACCATTACATTATATATTATTCTTTGATTAAAATATCAATCACTACCAAAAGTTACTAAAAATCTACGCGTGCGAAGTTAGTTAATAATAATTCTCACCACAAAGTCGTGCCGGTTCGTTGAACTAATTTTTGGAGACCTGCAGTGTTTGTGATTGCAATAAATAGTTGGGATTTAATTGAAATGAAAGTTCAAGCGTGTAACGTGATAATGTGTTGCGATCGACGGAAGATTGGCGGATTGCATCCTGTGCACAGATGCAGTGCGGCACAGATCTAGTCGGGAAACATTTCGAAATTACCAACTCACTTTTTACAACCACCATCTGTTGCTGACACTAAAAAAAACTCCCATATCTAACGCAATTTTCGTGACAAATTTTACTGGTGGTCCTATGATAATACACATTCCAGATGCGTGCAGTCCAGTGACCAATACATTGAAGTATGAAGTGAACTTAGGCTTAGGAAAACAAGCGAATTAAATTATTTAATTATTAACATTATTAATAGAATATTATGATATTAAGTGTCGAAATAAGTAGTGTCCGTTTTTTTTATTTTTAAAATGGGCGCCTAAAGTAAAACAAATTGGTAATTATTATATATTATTCGAAAGAAATTTTTATGCTCTACCAGATATTGTATTTGCTAATATGTTTCATTTAATTACAGGCCTACAAAACGAAGGTTATCGGAGGTGTCGAAAGTGCTCACTTTTGTCTACTTGACATTCCAGAGTAGACAAAAGTGAGCACTTTCGACACCTCCTTTTGTATGAATGACGAATTTTTCGAGTCAAGACCGGACGGTTTTTATCGCAGAGGCGTCGAAAAACTTATAGAACGTTGGCGAGACGTTGTATGTGATAATAAAAGAGAATACATTATTGTTGTAATTTCTTTGCTGCGCTATCTTGTCCTCTTCATTTCGATTTATTTCGTAGAAATTAGAGTTAAGTTTAGCCTATTTCAGAGTTTTTTCTGCACGACTCTTTATTAAAAAATTTGCGCTTTGTCCGACATGTATTTTATATAAATTCACTGCAAGGCAAAAGGAGGCGATAACGTTCGCAAAAGAGATGGTATGATTAGATAGATCTAATTAATCTACACTATTTTCATTCTCATGCTACTGTGTGAAATTTATGTTAAAAAAAAAACAACAAAAGAATCCTTTCGTTCCTTGGTAGCGCATAATGCTGTTACGTGCATAAGTGTGCATATCTGCCCAAAGTATCTGCACCTAGGACTGGTTTGCTCCGAATGCAAATATTGCGCAAGACTCGGTTGTTCCATAACAATGGAGTCATGATCTTTAAAACATTTTTTAACCTGTGCAGTGACTTGAAATACATCACAAGCCGTTTGAATTTATTAAGACAGACGACTTCAATCAGGTTCCGCTGGAGTCTTGCCGTTCATTGTCTGGAGATTTCGTTATTATTCTATCGTTCACTACTAGCGATGATTAAACCGTTATTTTAACCGGTTACACATATTACTGTTATTTGAGATTTGTAATTGATTGTATCGATTACTGCTAACTGAAATATAACTTATTCAAAATTTTTATACACCATTTTATGAATAAAATAATTAAAACTGTGTTTTAACCACACTTCAATTTTGTTATAAAAATTCAACATGTTTCGGGAGCGATGCTCACTTCTTCACGACGCTATCGATGTTGCCAGCATTGCATATCCGCGACCCGCCAAAAAGACGCTTGTGTGGAAAATCTTTGGTCGATAGAGTGAGGAATGAACAAATTAGAAGTGAATGCAATGCTGGCTGTAGTGTGGTAGATAGAATAAAGAAAGGAGTGCTGAGATGGTTTGGTCATGTGGAACGTATGAACGAGGAAAGGATGGTTAAGAAAATATATGAGGCGAATGTTGAAGGCAACAGGAATAGAGGGCGTCCGCGAAAGACCTGGCACGATCAGGTACTACAAGTATTTGAGGATGGCCCTGTTAAAAGCCCCAACAATCGTAGAACGTGTATGAGAAGATGTATGAATGTGGCCGAAGCAAAAGTGGTGTGCCAGGATAGAAGAGTGTGGCGTTCAATCCTCTCTGCCTACCCCTGCAGGGAAACGGCGTGATGGTTAGTTAGTTAGTTAGTTAGTTAGCCAAAAAGATCCTATAAATAGGGCACGAACTATTGTTCCGTCATTTTTGGCGGGTAACAACTAGTTTCCAATATTTCTAGATTATACGAAAGAAAACCCCTAGTAATGCTGTGTAAAATTTTAAAACCAGTACTTAAATCGAAAGAGTGATTATATTGTATTAGATGGCTTAAAAATTCCGAATAATTATTATTGTTAAGACATCTCACGCTCGTTGATCCTAAATTTAAAATTTTTAAGTTTTCATATGTAAAAAAAAGTAACCCATAAAAACCAAGTTTTTATTATACTCCCTTTCTTTGTAAAATATAACAACAATTAAAGTCGAATTAAAACATATAACATAACACTAAACTTACAGTAATTTAATATATTTCTAAAATGTCAGATGTTTTGAGCTTTGATAGGTCACTTCATGCTTTGAAGATTAAATTCTAAAAACATTTGTCAGTCAATTTAGATTTTCGACATTCGTAGTGAAGTACCTATTATGCATACTGACGGAGTAATTCAAATTTAGAAAATATTCCGCGACGTTATCGGGCCACCGCGCCGTTGCTAATCAAACTTTTCTAATGATTCCAATTTGAAAAAACCAATAAAATTTCTAAAAATCCGAAATTATACTATAATTATTATTTTTTTTAACGAAAATTTGATAGATCTTCTTGATCGTCGCCACGAGTTTGCCACTTGCCAAGTTTCAGCTCGATTGGATCACGGGAAAAGGGTCAAAAATTGATCCAAAGTTTTTGTTGACGGCAAGCAAGCAGACGCCACGAGTTAATATAAAGGGAATAATAGTTGCACTCCTTACAATTTAATTGGTAAATACCCGACCTTTTTCATTTTCAATTTCTTATCCTATTTATTTTAAATATAATTTTTTATTTTGTTTTTCGAATAAAATGCTGGCTGTATTGTATTCGTAATTTATTTGCTTATTGAATTAGAAATTAATTGTTAACTAATAAAAATTTTCTCCACTGTTTTTTGAAACTTTTTATAGACGGATAATCATGTAGTGAAATCTAAAAATGGAAAATATTTTACAACTATGACAACTTTAAGTGGCAACATACAGTAGAAAAATTAAAAAAAAAAGTATTTTACAATATCAAAATACATAATTCTCTTTATAAAAATGACTGTCACTAACGCTACTAGATGGCGCAAATAATGATGAGGTATAAAAAGCAAACAAAGCATAATTCTCCATGTAACAATGTCCGTGAGTAACGCTGATAACCAGATGGCGCAAATATAATGAAATATAAAATAATTATGAGCTTTTTTTCCATTTCAAATTCCATTCCATACCAAAGTCCGTCACTAACGCTACCGAGACGCTCCCAGCTCACAGCAACAACTCGCGGCCGAAATATGTAGTAAAAGTAATTTTTGACGGGTTAGCTAATTGTAAAGCCAGTTGTATCATAAATTAAGTTGTAAACCAGAGAAAATTTGGATTTTCTTCGATAAAAAAATATATTTCTTGCAATTTTGCACGGTGGTTTTGTAAACATAGTTGTCCGTTCATGTGAAACTGCTGCTTAATTATTTAAATAACATTCGTAATTATTTATGCATTTACTTTTTTTAATTACATTCGTATATATTTGGGTGGAAATTAAATGCCAAGCTGGGGATGAGTTATATTGAATATCATTTAACTTTATCGGACATATTTTTATTACAAATATTTTTATTCGTGATCTTAAACACGACTCGTCATTAAAATTTTATTTTACACTGGTAGGTACTGATAAAATTTGAATAAATTATAAAGAGTATAATGATCCCAGTAAGTCGTGATGGTGCTGAGTTTCCTCTCTTATTTCCTTTAAAATCTCTACAAGATTACCTAATCACACGCAGACACGTTGGATACATAGTATTTATTACTTTCGGAAGTGTTTATTTCATAACATTCAGATCGAGAAACGAATAGGAAATTGGTTCGCGCAATCAAGAAACTTAAACTATGTTTCCATATATGCCTTAGTATATCATAAATATTTATCATTACTGACATATTTCTGTTTGTTTAAATTTTTTATTCTTTCTTTCTATATAATTAATATGCCTTAGTATATCATAAATATTTATCATTACTGAAATATTTCTAAATGTGGAGACCTGTAATTGGCCATCTATATTGTATCAATGTTTTCTATGCTTTTTTTTGTGCTGTTGGTCTTCCATAAACATTAAATAAATAAATAAATAAATAAATAAATAACATCAGCACATACTTTGACACACTTTGTGTTGTTTATTTCACCTACTGTTATGGTGACAGATTGCGACGACAAACCATTTGAAAACAATTTTTTGTTATAAGGTTTTTGTCATTTTATTTGACTCGTCTTAAACCGAATGAATTTTAAATATTCTATGTAAGTTGTTGTATTGATAGTCCAACGTTTTACAGAAAATAAGTCAGAAATATTGAAAATGCAAACTTTGATCTCGCCTATTTCATAACTGTCGGCATTTCACCCAAAGTGAAAGTAATATTTTCTATTCAACGTTGAATGAAGAAGACTCCCCAAAGTTTTTACTACTAGCTAAGAGACACCCTGTATATCTATGTTTATAATATTTTTATTGAAATAAAAACAGAAACAAGTTGAAATGAGAAACACCAGTGAACTTAATTAATAAACCTTAATAAAAAATTAAAACCGTTAACTTATATTCTAACATATTTCAAATTGATAAAGAAATTCACACGAATACGCATAAATATAAGATATTAACTTAATAATACTTTAAAATGCAGTGAAAGAAAATTAAAAAGGAAAAAGAAGAGAAAACATATCATACTGTATTATAGATATCAATTTAGAGAAGAGAAAAATTGGCAATCAATTCAACAAAAAATAAAATTTTCTCTAATCTCAATATCTTTACAAGGAAAATTTTCTGATTTCTATCCAAGATGAGATTTATTTGTCTCGAGACTTCTTGAGTGAATTTAATCTCTATTAGGCCATTGTACTCGCGTAGGACTCATCACAAAATAAAGGCAAAAATAAACCCATTTTTTAAAGACGCTTAAACTTTTCTTAAATTCCAAGGGTGACAAAAGCTATTCACCCTTTCCCAAAACTGCTATAGGTACCTATATCTATTGCTAGTCTCGTTCAATTTTTTAATTACCTGATTTCTGCTTTCCGGAAATTTTAAAGTACTAAAAGGAAAAAGATATAATGCAAACGACACATAAACCAAGATCAAACACAGAATACACATGGCAAATAAATACTTTTTCTGTTTGAAAAGACATCTCGCGTCCCAAAAGCTGTCAAGGAAAACAAAAGTTACCATCAATAAGACACTCTCATGTCCTGTATACGGATGGCTCTGAAAGCTGTGTTATGAGTAAAAAGGATGAAATGTTTTTTGTATTTGAAAGAAAAATACGCAAAAAAATATTCGGTCCAGTACAGATAAACGGAGTTTGGAGATATAACAAGGTCTACAATATTCACAATGAGCCCAACATAATAAAATTTATCAAAATATGGAGGACGCGATGGAGAGGACACATAAAAAATGAGTGAAGGGAGTTAGGGTCTATCCATCGGAGTTAGGGTCTACCAACCCTGCGTTTACCCCAAGGTAAACGCAGGGTTGGTAGACCCTAACTCCGATGGCTGGATGGAGTGCAGCAAGACGTGAAAACTATAAGCATCGAGAAAGATGGAGAGAACTGTTGGAGGAGGCCAAAGCCCACAATGGGCTGTGGAGTTATTGATGATGATGATGATAAAAAGGAAAAAGAGAAGAGGGGTTGATCAATTTTAATTTTTAGTATATTTACATTGTATCCAGATGAAGGGACCATCGGCCTCGTGTTGATTTATGAAGAGTGATGTAAACAAAGTGTTTTAATTTCATTTTTTATTAGGTACTATAGAATGTTATCAAAAACTTATTTTGTGATTATTAGAGAAGTCATTATTATTTTCAGTAGTGTACACGAGTCAAGAACATGAGATGCCGTTACTGACAGCACCAAACTTGATAAAAAAAAAGATTGTTTTAACATATTAAGAAATTCAAACGGAAGCGTTTTGTGGCGTAACCCAACATTCATTCGATTTATATGAGTAATACATAGGTATCGCATATTATAATATGTATAATAATAGGGTCGATTACTCCATTGCACAGAGGAGGTAAGCTTATCCAACTCACTTTATATTCATGGCATATTTAGACCTTATTTGAAAGTATTTGAACGCAGTTTACATTAACATACTATTAAGATTTTTTTACACTCCCTGTACACACAAAAATGCATCGTTCTCCTGGAGATACCCCAAGTAGTTTTCTACTTTGTTTATTATACAGGGTGTCTCATAGCTAGTGGTACAAACTTTACCGGTGGAATCCAGTCTTGATAATGAATCGAAAGTGTTCAAGCAACCATGACCTAATATCAATAGTTATGGGGATTTGCAATATCAAATTTGCATTTTTTTCCAGTTAAAAAGTTTAACTACCTTTACAGCAACGTAGGTCGATTATGAAAAATTTATTAGCTTCAATACAACACAAATAAAATAATAAAAACTTGCAAAAAAATTTTACGCAAAGTTTTTATATAGTTTTATTCGACTTGTATTAAACAAGACAGGAACGAATTTTTCAATAATCAATATAAGTTACTGCAACGATATTTAAAATTTTTGCAAAAAATAAGTCAGAAGTATTGAAAAAAAATGCTTTGATGTTGCATATCTCCATAACTATTGATGTTAGGTCATGGATGCATAAACATTTTTGACATATTATCAAGACACGAATCCACCTCCAAAGTTTTTGGTACTAGCTATGAGACATCATGTACATTTGTGGGACAGAAGCTTAAGCTCATTCGTACATACAAGCTGCCAGATTTCGCATTTACGATGTGACCGATAAATCTATATTGCTATATAGATGCGATACGTAGAGTAACACAGAGAAGCGATCAAAGACTGTCAAAATGAATCAATAGAGAATATTGAACTTATTAAGGATATTGACCGACGGCACATCCGCACAAGCGCTGACTTGAGCTGCAGATATGACGCTGCGGAGTCCGTGTTTATACTTGTGTACGTCATTTTTTTTCAACGGTGTTTTGCCAGTATTCGTAGATATTGGTGCAAGCGTACAAGGCATCGGCTAAAACCACGTCTTTGTTAACACGAGCATGAAGCCTGGCCTATGACCAGAACATTGTGGCGCATCACCTTTGGCATGAGTGTGATAGGTTCGCCATCATTGGTCTAAAATAAGGCTTTCAGATGTTTATAATAACTATTTTACACTATTATTATTATTAAAACTATTTAAAAAACTACCTGTCATGGGACGAAAAAATATGCAAAAATAATAAAAAAAATATTACAATATTACAAACTACTACAAACTGTGAAATCTGATGACAACTTTTAAAGTTTTTTCTTAATATTCTATCTGAGAGTATTTTTTAAAGGCTTATTAAGTAATGTTTTTTGAATATATAATGTATTATACTGTAATTTATTATTGCACACAAACTTCATACATGTGGGGTATAAAAGCAAAGGCCGCAATATCCAAAAAAAATTAACGCAGTCACCGAGGATTACCATTTATTTTTTATAATGTCTTGAATTCGATATTTTATAGGTAACATGATTATAGAAGAAATGGTTAGGTACATAAAATCTTAAATTCAGTACATTTTAAATTAGTAATTCCCCGGTGACGGCATTCAAATGATTTAAATTTTTTTTTGGATATTGCTGCCTTTGCTATTTATTATACCCCGCATATGCAGTTTTGCTATATCTATAAAAATGTTCGGAAAAGTGTCAAAGCAACTAGACTCGATGCTCTTATAGTAATTAATTAGCCAATCTAGCCGCTTGTAGATTACTTAGGGTATCGTAGAATTTAGAGAAATTATAAAAAAAATAGATATACCTACTTGATAGGGTGGAATTCATTCAGTAGTGGGTAGAATATGGCTAACGATGGTGACAATTACGACATTAATTTTTTTTTTTGCTGTATCACACGCCACATATTAATATATATCAACAGGTGTTACAAAGGGAGATTACAACAGGAGATACAAAATATACGTTATCGTATGCGTAGCACATGGAAAAATTGTCAAAAACGCATGAAATAATAATAATATGTGTATTTATTTCCATCTGTCCTAGCTTCCCCACCAGCTGTGACAAGAGACTGCTCCACATTTCGGCAAAGTGAAAGTACCTACCTCAAACCCCTGAAATAAGAACAGGCTTTTGGGATGAGGACCAGGTATAAATATCGCGGGCGCCGTACCGGAGAGCATTACTCCTCCAGTGCTCTAAGTGAACGCAGTAAGATGGCAATCAAGGTACGGTGATAACAGTGCACTCTCTGACACGACTGGTCGAATATCGGATGCGATGCACATCCCTACTCGGTTCAATTCCGTTCATAAATTGTACATTCACGAGGCATTTGAATTAAAAAATAGAATTAACGACCGCAGTTAAGTAGCATTGGTTATTAACACGGTTGAGCTCAACACTGTGTATCTTTCTGATTAATTCTGAATAAATTGACGAGTAATCGTGAATATTTACAAGAATCATCAGCAAAGCGTGTAAAAGTTTAATCTGAACATGAAGAGCGAATCTTCTATTATTTTTGTTCCGTTGCTGATTTTTATCTGAATCTGTAAATAAAGTAGGTCAAACCAAATATATTTTTGCATACAGTAGTTATTTTATTACTGTATTTCATTTTTGTTGATTTCACGGCCGCGTAGTGTAATATTTTTATTATAGTTTTTGCATTTCATTTACAATAGTTTCTCTTTTTTTCACTTTTCAAGCATCTTATAAATACTCTACATATTTATTTATGACATTTTCAAGTTTATTGAGTACTCATTGAGTCGCATCTATGTGACAACAGAACACTTATTCAATTGTCTGTTACGAGTCTTAACAAATATTCTCTTCTCGTTTCCGATTTTTCTCTCACGTATATATGGATAAATATATATTTATATATTGACTTTCTTCTTTCCTTTCCTCTGTCTAAATCTGCCATTACCTATTAGCTCGACTGAATAATAATGTATAATTTTCATGTACTTCATCTAAATATTATTTTTTATTTTTCTTCCAAATATATCTTCACTATTTTTTTTTCTTTTCCAAAATATCAAACCTATTTATGACGTTTTTTTCCCACTTTTTCTACTCGATGTATCAATCTATATTTCTTGCGACTATTTTCATTTATTTCTATTCTTTGTGCAAAACAATTTATTCATGACATTTTATGATAAAAAATTGCTACCCTTAATTTTTTCTGTCTTTTACTTCTTCACTTTAGACATCTTATCGATCTCGATCTCTTTACTAGATTCTCTTCTTCTTTTATTATCTTTTATAACTTGATTAAGTATTTTCACGTGTCTTACATCCATCGTTATATTTTATACATAATATGTACATATCTTCCACCTTTGTGCAAATCTATTTTACTTTATATAAATTTTATTCTTCTTACCCTCTTTACTATAATTTATTTTACTATTGTATAATAATTTGATGTTTCTTTATTTATTCATATTATTTCTTCTCCTCATAAACATGTATTCCGTATACTTTAATTGTCTTTTATATCTCTATAAATGAATCTATTTCGTGCTACCTAGATTATTCTATAATGTATTATATTCATCTTTTATGTCTGAATAAGACAATATTACGTAATTTTATTGGTCTATTGAATATTATTTCAGTATGATATAAAAATAGTTTAACACTATATTTCTGTACTTGGAATTGTGATGATTAAAACCGTTATTTTAACTGGATACATAATATTGTTATTTCCATCTTATTGTATCCATGATAGATAACTGATGTTGGTTGCCCGTCGAACTGCGAAAAATTAGTTACCAATTCTCAATACAATCATATTCAAATAACGGTTATTTTGTAACCGGGAAAATAACAGTTTTTACCATAACTATCCTAAACTATCAAACTTGTTTCTATCTTTTCCTTCTATTATTCTGTCATTTCTTCTCCCTAGCTTGAGCATTTTATCACAAAACTCCTCCATTGACTGCTGTCCGTCGCCAGCCTTTCTAACAATCCCATGCCCTGTATTTATCTCGAGTAAAACTTGTTGCATACGTTGCGAGACTTCCGGAACGTCGGGATCTTACTGGCATACTGACGTGTGAATCTCACATTATTTTAGTATATCATTTTTCCATGACGAGAACGTGACACCCAAAATCACGAGAGGCACTGATCACAACCAATAAACGTACTTTAAAAATCCGTTAATATTTTCTAGTTCTTCATCCTCGCCGCTCTCGCAGCAGTGGCCCACGCTGGCATTATCGCCCAACCGCTTTCCTACGGTTCCCCCCACCAGTCTGTCGAGGAGTACGATCCCCACCCCCAGTACAACTTCGCTTACGACATCCAGGACGGCCTGACCGGAGACTCCAAGAGCCAGCACGAGTCCAGGGACGGAGACGTGGTTCAAGGATCCTACTCCCTGATTGACGCTGATGGTTACAAGAGGACCGTGGACTACACGGCCGATGACCACAACGGTTTCAACGCGGTCGTCCGCCGTGAGCCCCTCGGACACGCCGTGAAGGTGGCCGCCCCCGTGGCCTACGCCCCCGTGGCCAAGTATGCCGCTCCCCAGTCCTATTACCACTAAGTTACGCCGCTGACCTGCATCCCACTTGAGTCCCTTAGGTTAAGTTGTTTTAGTTATATACTGTATGTTTTTATTGAATTCGGCTAAGTATTATTTATGTACAATTAAAAAAAAACGTATTACACATATGACGTTTTATTTTATATGAAACACATGGATAGTTTTACCTACATATCTATGATATACCTACATAAATTCATTCCATAAGCATATTTACACAATAAATATGAATTAAATATATGTCCTTAATAATGATTTTTCGTACAAATTATAATGATGTTAGCCTTTCTGAGAGCAAAATAAAAATAAGCTTAATAAATCATATTATTAAATTAGACTATCTAACTATACATAGGTTTCAAGAAAAAATCAGAATGTAAAAATTGTAATAGATACGTTTACGTTAAAATATATTTTTTTATTTTTTTTTATTAATATTACCTACTATACAGGGTGTAACAGAGCTAGTCAAATCAACAAATTATTTAGAAAATTTCAAAATGGCGGAGTTACATCTCTCCGCAAAGGTCCTTTTGCGTGAAACCTGCATCAATAATCAAAACCAAGTGAAATGAAGAAGATAATTACTTTCTTGTTAAATGATGATGTTTCTTGTTGAATGTTTATGATGTAACATGTGGAAAAAATCTTTTGTGCGATGAGAAAAAGTATTTGACGTAAAAAATGTTTAATAATCAAACGTTTATTGCGTCAACAAACTCAAATTAAAAAATAATATGCAAGACAATATGATGAGTGAGATGTGTGCAAAATTTGAACAACATCGGCTTAATACTTTTTGAGATATGACCTCCAAGAGTCGGAAAAGGGAAGATACGAGAAAAATGCAAGAGAATAATGTAAATCGTTTAAAATTTCAAGTACCTACCACGCTTCAGTAAATTTTTGGAATTATTTAATGAGAATGACTCAAATTAACTTAATTAATTAGATATATTCAAGAACACATTCATATTTGTGAAGTTGTAATTTTTCAGAACAAAGTTCTGTGAAATTTTAAAACCAAATTAATTAATCAATTAGAAAGACATACAGAAAAATATAATTCACGAAAAAATATTATAAGTGGATTGCTCTATGGAAAAAAATAAAAATTAATCAATTAATAAAAATGAGAATTACATATATGGTCGATATATTCACGGAAACATAGAGGGCTGCTATAGCTTAGTGGTAAGAGCACCGGCCCCGGAAAGGAGGTGACCTGGGTTCGAATCCCAGTAGTAGCCTAACATTTTTTCGTGAATTAGATTTTCCTGTATGTCTTTCTAATTAATTAATTAGTTTGGTTTTTTAATTAATTAGAATTTCATGCTATAAGATAAAGTAAAAAAATAACCCGTAAAAACATTTTTTATTATAAAATTATAATAATTATTAAATAAATTATTTTATATAATAAAAACTGGCTTTTGTTTTGCAGCAGTTTTAAATAAAGAGATAAATTCTTAAGTGTCCACGATTTATATAATTTAAAATACCTAGTACCAGAAAGTAAATAGATACACCCCGAACATCTGAGATAAAATTGCATTTTTTTTGTATTCGTGTGTGTATGTGTGAACCAAAATGTATACAAGAATGCATTGTCATTGACATCAAGTCGATGTGTGAAATTTCAGCTCGATTGGATGACGAAGCGTGTTAATTTTCATTTCCAAGATTTTTCCACAAGAAATAAAGAAGGCGGTACACTTAATACAAAGGGTTTAAAAAACGATTTTTGGAAAATGACTAGATGATGTAACCCCTTATGTGAGTGACGCACTGGAACGTGAAGTGACTTTTTTGCACATGTTTCTGTAGTTTTTTGGTGGTTTCTTTTTTTAACATTCAAAATTTTTTTTTGCTCTAACAGAACAATGTGTCTTTTGGCTATCGAAATCATAACAATATCAAGCCCCGCTAGCCCCACACAATTATATATATATTTTTTAAAAGTGTCAAAGTTACTCGAGTGTGGGGTTTCTTTGACAAGGCATTGAAATGCAACTTAAGTGAAAGATCTAAAGCGCAAAGGTTACTTTAACATCATTTTGATAAAAAATATTTATCCTGAATGAATTATATGAGAAATTAAATTAAAAACAACGAGTTTTGATAATCAATTCGAAATTTTTATTAAAAAAAATTAACACAATAATACCAAATGCTTAGGGTACAATTATAGGCACGTAATCGGTCTTGTAATTGTCTTTGGAATCATAATTAACTTTAAAACTTCACAAATTAAAACAACAATAGAAAAAATTTAAGAACACATTCATATTCAGAACAAAGTTCTGTGAAGTTTTTAAAACCAAATTAATTAATCAATTAGAAAGACATACAGAAAAATCTAATCCACGAAAAACTATTTTGGCTACTACCGGGATTCGTGTGTTCTTGAATTTAAAATCGGTTGTATCAAATGTGTCCAAATAAAATGAATTAATTGTTTAATTCTGGCGTCCATCTAGCGGTAGTATTACAAAGTGATTTGAACTACCTTATTAAAAAAATGGAATATAATTCACGAAAAAATATTATAAGTGGATTGCTCTATGGACAAAAATAAAAATTAATCAATTAATAAAAATGAGAATTACATATAAGGTCGATATATTCAAGGAAATCTACAAGGCTCCTATAGCTTAGTGGTCAGAGCACCGGCCCCGGAAATGAGGTGACCCGGGTTCGAATCCCGGTAGTAGCCAAAATATTTTTTCGTGAATTAGATTTTTCTGTATGTCTTTCGTTCGTAAATTGTTCGAGAAGCGATAGCCTAGATGTAAATTTCAACTATATTTAAAATTCTATTTTAAATAAAACTTTTCAAATGTGTGTATTTCATTTCAATATTGTATTTTTGTTAATATAATATAAATAACAAACAGATCGATGGTAAATATGTACATTTAATACATTTCATTCAAATTAGATTTTAAATGTTTTTTTATGTATTAAGAATTTATTATACCCGTATTTGTATTTGGATACATGTTGGATGGAATGATGGAACAATGTGTTTAATTTTATTAACAAAAATTTTATAGAAATAAAATTAACAATCTTTATAAAAAACAAAAATAATATATTTTAATTAAAAAAAATTAATTAGCGTATCACGGGATCCGGGATCACGGGAATGATGAAAACAGTCCCGGGAAAGAGAAACCCCAGAAACAATGACAGAGTTTGATAGCTAGGAATAATGATTCTGCTCTCGTGCAGGAAAGGTTGTCTGCCGGCCGTCAAAAATAAATCTCCGAAAAATACTAAATTGTACGTGTGTGTGTAACTGTGTACACTGAAATTTATTTGTTCTGTTCTATTATTGACGATAAATAATCTACTAGAATCGCCGAGAATCATACTTTCTCTGCGGTTACCATCGAAAGTTCAAGGCGTCGTGAATCACGGTTAGGAGCTCCGATATTCCGGTGAGCCATGGACACCCGTTCCTTCCACATTTGCTCCATAAATCTTTCTCACCGTTCACCTTCTTCTTCATCTTCCTGATCTTACATTTTACATTTACAGTTGTCAAAAGGAACAAGGCCCTTCGTGTTTCAACTTCATTTATTAGAGTTGACCTTTTTAGGTATTCATCGGATTCTATTTTTAATAAATACATGATGTTAGACAGTTAATCTGCTGAGACTTGTGGAATACTAACATACATAAATAAATATTCTCACTCAGTTATAAATCATAAACACAACATGAGGCTGCGAATGAATAACCTCACATCAGTACATCAGAGTATATAATAGAGGTTAACTATCAATAATATGTTATGTTCCTAGCCCCGAAACTGTAAAATATCCTTAAAAACCATTGAAAATCATTAACGAATAAAAAAATAATCCTGGTACAAATCCAATATTCGACACACGAAATAAACGTCATTTTACTTATATGATTATTTTATCACAGCCCTGTTAAAAGCCTCAACAACCGTACGGCATGCATGAAAAGATGTATGACTGCAGCTGAAGCAAAAGTAGTGTGCTAAGATAGAGGAATATGACGTGCTATCCTCTCTGCCTACCCCTGCGGAGAAACGGCGTGATGGTTAGTTAGTAGTTACTAGTTATATACGTATAGGTCAACTGCTGAGAGGTTTTGTATGACACTTGCGAAAATGTATATTTCTCTCTCATTTACACTGCCATTGGTTCTATATAAAAGAAAAAGACAGGTGGTAACCGAATGAGGTGATCATATCAAAGCTGTCAGGTGTTCACCTACAGGCAGAGATCAGTCAGAAGCAACGCTATCTAAAAAAATTAAAACCAATAATCCAATTTTAGATAATTTATTATTATTATTTATATGAGACACTAATAGAATGCTAGGTACAAAATATATTAAAAACAATACATAATTTATTTAACACTCAACCCGTTATACCAATTACAAGTGTCTTCGGTGTGTGACAGCGACAGGCGTATAGAGTACACGTGGTGAACAAGCAAACAAAATAAAAGTGGTCATGGTTATTGATACAGAGTAACACGACCATCGCAGTTATGGAGTGTTTCGGTTGTTATTCTTCTATAATAATAATAAGATCTATAAATTTACATTTTGATTAATCGATACTAATAGTGTAAGTGTGTAAGTTTGAATGTAGGAGGTAATTTCCGAAACTCCACATCCGATTTCAAAAATTCTTTCACCATTATTTAGAATGTACTTTCAGGGTGAACATCTATACTAAAATGTAAAGATGTAAAGTTTGTATTTGGATGTTAAAGCAGTAATCTTCGAAACTACTCATCCGATTCCAAAAATTCTTTCATCAATATTTAGAATGGACTTTCAGAGTGGACATCTATACAGATATGTAAAGAAAATTCTAAATCGAAACTTTTTTTCATTCCTACTTTCTGTTACGCGTTTCCGTTGTCGCTTTCATGAAATAACTTCCATAAACCGAGCGTAAAGATGTTATGCATCAATAGGGATGCGTTTGAGATGTAGTAATAAAGAGGTAGACTCTACGTATCTCGCGAATTGCACAATTATCTGTTGTATCAAATATATATAAACACCGTAAAATCAGATATCGATATGAAAATATTATGGACATAAATAAATAGAAAACAGATGAATTTATTTTTTGTTGAAATAGTGCTTAATTAGTGTAAATTTATGTTTAAAAAATGCATGAAAAAATCTTAAGTTATTCAGAAATTATAAATTCGTTATTTGAACATGATTTCTAGTTGTATATTATTTCATGAGTTTGTGTAATTAAACTGTTACTTTTATGCAAAAAAGTTTTTAATGTAATTGATTATCTCGACTCATTAATACAATAAAATGCAAATATAGATTTCATTATTTATACAATCGTGAGATGTTATAAAAAGTGAGAAATCCGTCGATATCCGATTTTTTTTTTAAATATTAAAGGAAACACATTCTTATTGTGAAGTTGCAATTTCAGAACAAAGTTCTGTGAATTATTTAACAATTTTTATTAATCAATTAGAAAAGATGTCATTTAGATTTCATCATGTCAAAAGAATCAATTAAAAAAATGCCGCCGGCATTTAAAATATTTTTTCGTTAATTTGATTTTTTCTGTATGTCTTTTCTAATTGATTAATAAAAATTGTTTAAAAATATTTAAATTTATTATCGCGAGAAATGTTAGTCTTTATGCAGTAATTATTTTAATCTTTTGATGTATGTGTGTAACATCTATAAGTTATATGTAGGTTCGTCCGAACAAGCTTTATTGATTCGAATCGTGATCGCTGCTGCATGGAGATTGTTCATTGGCTGATTTTCGTGGCCACTTTTATGTTAGATAATAATCCCTAGACCCACCGCAGACCCAGGGCTGTTCCCATCCAGATTGGCATTGTTTTAATGCTAACGCAGTTTCCTCGCTACACCGCTGACGAAGCAAAAGCGACACGGCGAGGAAACTACACTAACCACTTCACTGTCTCCCGGGTGCATTATGAAAACAATTCATTCAAAGAAAATAGCCATACATATAAATATAATCACAGTAAATAACAAAATATACACCAGGGGCGTGCAGTGAGATCAAGAAGCATGCCTTTTCCTAAGCATATATTTTGAAAAGAAACCGAAATAAGAGATATATCGTAACATTCCATCACAAAAATTAACATATCATTCAGATTTTAATATTTCATAATATTCTGCTAGATAAATATTTAATTTCGATTTTTTTACAAATACATATATATTTAAATAAAAGTCATGCTTTTTGTTCTCACTGCATGCCCCTGATATACCTTCCTATACAAATGCGGAAATTAAAACAATAATAAATAATTTTGGATTCAACAACATCGCAATGTTAAAATCTAATATTTTCTGAGTATACTCGAATTTTTATGTGCCATATAATAAAAAAACATAATTCACTATGCAACAATGTCCGTCACTAACGCTTCCAGATGGCGCAAATAAGGATGATGTTTCAAAATAAGGGTCACTAACGCCACGCTACGCCAGATGGCGCTGTTCTCACAGCCTACCATACCCGTGGCCGAAATATATAGTAAAAAAGTTGGTCATTTTTGACGGGTTATATCTAGTGATGACCACAGTGAAAATTGGTTAGGTTAGGTTAGGTTAGGTGTCGAATATTAAAGTATAGATTAATGCAACACTGTTAAGTAGGTATAAAATATTGCGCTTTGAACGGTGATGCGAGTATTTTAATGTCTCGAAGAAGACATTTTGTAAAGATACAAAAATAGTAATTGAGAAGAAATATTTTAATAGTTTTTTCCATGACTACAAATCAAAAAGACAACTGAGGAATAATATAACAATATTTTTATATGTAGGTTTGTTCTAAGAACAGAGTTAATGGATTTTGTCCCCAGACAGATGATTAACTAATTAATATAAATTATAGAAAAAATATATAGAAGTATCATTACCAGTAGCGAAAATCTATGTATACTATTTCATGAGAAAAGACTACAGATATCTCTAGCTTTTCTTAGATGACTTTTCTCATAAACTAACATACATAGATTTTCGCAATAACATATCCATTTATATACACGAAAGATTCTCAGATTTGAACATATATAGAATTAAAAAAAAATTGATAGTGTGGGGATGTTCTTACGATGTAATTGATAAACGTTGCATTGTAGAGTGATCACTTGAGCCAGCTCATACAAGTTGTAAGCCCTGGGCCATCGTATAAAAAAGATTTGAACACATGTTTCTCATATTTATAGCTTCACTTCTATGTAACTTCTATAATTTATATTAATTTGAGGAATAATATATTTTTTTAATAAAATTGCCTCATACAATACAGATACAAAATATTATTATTACTAGTAAAAATCAATTGGCGACAGCCGGGAAAAATTGTTCGAAACTGAAATGTTAATTTTTTTTTTACTCCCTTTATATTAACTCGTGGCGTCTGCTTGCTTGCTTGCCGGCTTGCCGTCAAAAAAAAATTTGGATCGATTTTTGACCCTTTTCCCGTGATCCAATCGAGCTGAAACTTGGCAAGTAGACTCGTGGTGACGATCAAGAAGATCTATCAAATTTTCGTTAAAAAAAATGAATAATTATAGTATAATTTCGGATTTTTAGAAATTTTATTGTTTTTTTCAAATTGGAATCATTAGAAAAGTTTGATTAGCAACGGCGGCCCGATAACGTCGCGGAATATTTTCTAATTTTCTAATTTGAATTACTCCGTCGGTATACATAATAGGTACTTCACTACGAATGTCGAAAAATCTAAATTGACTGACAAATGTTTTTAGAATTTAATCTTCAAAGCATGAAGTGTCTTATCAAAGCTCAAAACATCCGACATTTTAGAAATATATTAAATTACTGTAAGTTTAGTGTTTTGTTATGTGTTTTAATTCGTCTTTAATTGTTGTCATATTTTACAAAGAAAGAGAGCATAATAGAAACTTGGTTTTTACGGGTTACTTTTTTAAAATAAATAAATTCCGGTATTTTTAAAAAATAACTTTGATTGTTTTGAGAATAAGTCAGACGCAGATGCACTAAAAATGTAAGATTTCACCTACTTCATCCCGTGAGATAGGTACACTTGTGTACATCAACACTCGTCTCTTGTATTATTGTATTGCAGACAGGAAGATTTCTTTTTTATTACGTGACTGCGACTGCTATTACGCGTATTATAAAGGGTGTCTCATAGCTAGCAGCAAAAACTTAACACATGGATTTCTGCCTTGATAATGAGTCGAAAATGTTCAAGCAACCATGACCGTCAATAGTTATGGACATATGCAATATCAAAGTTTGCATTTTTTTTCAATATTTCTGACTTATTTATATGGATTAAGAAAAATTCATTTGCTTGAATACAAGTCGAACAAACCGATAAAAAGCTTGCGAAATTTGAAAATAGACTATATAGGTACAAGGTTTCTGTGTAAAGCGCCCTTGAGGTGAATATTCGCGAAAACAGCGCTATATAAATTATCCAAATATTATTATTATTATTAAGGTTTTTTTCATCTTATTTGAGTTGTATTGAATGAATTTTTAATAATCGATATTTGTAATGATATTGAAAAAAAATGCAAACTTCGATATGATGACAGGATGAAGCTGAAGAGGGATTTTCATTCTTACAATAGGTACAAGTGGAAGCGACAACATAAAACTATCAAAGAAAAAGAAAATCATCTCACAAAATTGTATGATGTACAAAGGTCTAAAAATATTCGATAGCCTGCCAAAGGAATTTCAAAACAAGGTTCAAAACAAATAAGGATGTTTAAACAAGAGTATAAAAATTTAATTGTAAAAACTTTTATATGACTGGATGGAATGCAATATGTTTAAGTGAAATCATGTATTAGCCCACACAACATTATGTGTGGAACTAAATAATTAAGATAAATGAATAAATAAAAATTGCGTATCTCCATAACTATTGATATTAGGTCATGGTTGCTTGAACATTTTCGACACATTATCATGGCAGGAATCCACATGTGAAGTTTTCAATACTAGCTATGATACATCCTGTATACGCAGGTAAGTTTACACGCACCGTCACCAAAATTCTCTGACTTTTAACCTGCTCGCCGATTGGATCTGTAGCATTCGATGATCAGCCGTTGCTACTCGACAATTATGACAATTGGCCCATTGTTTTAGACACAATTAAATGGAATGTTTTTTTTGTGAAATCACTTGTTACACACATCTCGCACGCCCGGTAACAATACCCAGGTGAATGGATTTGCAAAGTGGTTGAAAAACAGTTCATCGGGGGCATCCAAATTTCTAAAATAATTTCGTTACAATAAGGAATTATGTTCAACAATCTCTGTAGGTACCTACTTTTCTTAATATTTTCTTTTTTTAAATCCCTGTATGTAGTGTAAAACTCGCAAATGCTTCCTTAGAATAAAGTAAATATTATTGGATGAAACAGTACTGGGTGTATTTGAAAGAAGGATCCTAAGATGATACAAATTAGGAGCAAATCCAAAATGGATTTCCAATCTGGAAACCGCATTTCATTAAAAACAAAATGCAACAAAAATGCCAACTGGTCTAAGTAGTCTAGAATACTCGGAAAGACCAAGAATTTTCAATCTCTTCAGATTTTGAATATTTCTTCACGCTGAGAATCCACAACTGAGAGGACACCAACTTAAACTAAATATGACATCCTTTTTCTTGAATCCAAGGAAACACTCACTAATCATTAGAGTGGTGAATGCCTGGAACAGTTTACTGGAAGAAATTGTATCTACCAGTTCAGTCAACGGTTTCAGGAATACTTTAGATGCTTATTACACTGAGAGGCACACGACGTAGGCCCATCAGCAATAGCTGTTGCTTGTCAAATAATAATAATAATAATAATAATAATAATAATAATAAAAATAATAATAATAATAATAATAATAATAATTATTATTATTATTATTATTATTATTATTATTATTATTATTATTATTAAAATGTTATATCATAGTTTATTGAATAAAGAAAGGTATATAAGATGGATGCTTGAACGAGAAGAGGATGGAAAATAAAATATATGAGGCAACAGAAACAGAGATCAGATAAACCAAATACTGGAGGACGACCTTATTAAAAGTTTCATTAACCGATTCATTAACCCATTAAAAAGATGAGGCAAGAGCGGTATGCCAGGACAGAAGAGAGTAGAATTAACGATGTGATGGTAAGTTGGTTAGTTAGTTATCTATAAGAGAATTTGAGCTGTCAACGAATATAGTGTGGTGTAAGCGTCATGTCAGAAAAAATATTTCCGGCATGATGAACAGAAAATCTATTTTTTTATAAAAATAAGTATGCAACGGCGCGTAGTCAATACTGTAAAATAAACTGCACTCAACTAGAATTTATACTAAATAAATCCAAATAAAATATGTATCCCGTAATATTCTATCGCAATTAATATCGCAGTATTCAAATTTTAATGAATCGTAACATTCTGCCTACTAAATATCAATATAAGATTTTTTCCATAATGTTATGTTAACGTAGAACTCAGGTTTTCGCACTGACGACTACACTTGCCTGCATGTAGAGCGTAAGAATAATGTGCAACCCTCAAAACGGCTGCACAATAAAGATCTTGAAGAAGGAACATGAACAAAAAATACCTTAATCAGGTGGTAATAAACACCTGTCTATTCTTGGCGGGACGCATCTCAGTGCAGAGATGAGTTTTCGTAAAGGACAGGACCCACACAGGGTTATAGTGAGAATTCATCTTCATTGTAAACAATCTTAATTACGAGGACTAGGCTTTCATTAGACGGAATTTCTAAAATTAACATTCCTTTAGATTTTAGACCATGTTTACATTATAATGTATTCCTTACCATTTTATTGAATAATCTTCACAATATCAGCAAGATTGGTTCATTATGGATTAAAGTAGATACCTTTATATAGTTATTATGTTATATGCTATGTTGCAATTGTAATTGAAAATAATTCAATAACGTATCTAGATTTCGCCAGCCATAATAAGCAAACAAATAAAATTATGTTAAATTTTGGTTCTAGAAATATTAGTGGGTATTTATTCCTTTAAATTTCGTGTAGGGATTAAATTGATGAATCTCGCGTTCCGTACAGAAGTACAGCAGTAAGTATATTTTTTAGAATTATCTCAATAATTCTATTTATTGTAATTTTTTCAATACATATATACTTTATTTACAATTCATTGTTGTTTATCGAATAAAACAAATGATTTATTCTTCTAAAATAATCACCTTAGTGGATGTGGATGTGATTCAACTGTTAATATTTTTTTTTAAGTTTTAGAAAGCGAGTTTATTAAATAAGTAAGATTATAGAAGAAGAAGTAAAAAACACAAAGAAGCTTAAAATAAAAGAATTCCAACTGCAGATAGCAATTTTTTTTTCTTGGAAGTGTGATTTCGTGGATACAACAGTTTATTTCATTAATAATGTAAAATGAAGAATTGGTTGAAGTCGATAATATCTAACAAATTCGACCTGATTTGGTAGAATTTCTCACTCTGTGTTCCCATACAATATTTGCTTCGTGTTCCAGCAGTTGCCGACACCATCAAGCCTAAGAGAATGGCGATAGTAACGTCCATATTATACTCCACATGAATATTGCAAATTTTGTGAATAATTTCTACCAAAAGTGAAACAATGCGTGAAAGAATCGGGAATGGTCGGAAACAGTATAAAAGGCGGCCAAAAAATATTTTGACATCAAACTCTTTACACCTTCACACGGACTACAATGGCATCCAAGGTTTGTCTGCAATCTACAACACTAGCTAGCGTCAGTGATAATATACATACTAAGTGACAATTAGTGTTTTAAAAAAGTGTTGGTTTTTACAATTCGGCTTTTTTGGTGCAACACAAATAACGGATGTGGATAAATCGAAAGTTACATTTTAAAACCAAATTAGTTAAAAACGGAAAATTCCTTAATTAGTATTAATCTAAATTAACAGATTACAATAATGAATACTGTTTAGTTAATCTAGAAAATGTACAGAAAATTGAGAATCAACCATTCGAAACATTAAATTAGAATCAGAAATGCTTAAAATCATTATTAGTACATTTTTTATACGGCTTGCCACATCGTATGTATTTAAACTGTATCAAAATGTGAGTTCCGATTTCTTCATCCAAATAGTTCGTACGTACGAGATTACATTACGCAGTGATCTTAATTCCGGCATGCAACAACAATTATTTTTTTCATAGAATTTATTTGCGTAAAATGGGAATAAAGCAGCTTTAATCGAAAAAGTCACAGATTTTGATAATCTTATAATTTTTTTGTGTATTATTAATAACGAATATTTATATAATACGTGAAACAATTAAGTTTGCTTACGTTTATCAATTAAATTTTAAAAATACATACAGGGTGTCTCGAAATGTCAAGAGTTAAGGAGATAAGACTAATATTTTTCAAAACGTTAGACTATTCTATAAGTAACAAATATCGAATATTGAAAAATCGTTCGTTTTGATACTAGTCAAATAAAATGATTTAAATCTTGGAGAAATTTGAAAAATATTTTTGTAAAGTTTTATTAATTTTATTTCACTTGTGTACTAAAGCGAGTGTATTTTTAATATTCCATATGAATTACTACAGTGACAGTCCAACGTTTTATAGAATTAATGTCAGAAATATTGAAAAAAAAGCGAAATTCAATGTCGCTTATCTCCGTAACTGCCAACATTTCACCCAAAGTGTAAAGAATATTTTCTATTCAAAATTAAATAAAAAAGACACCCCTTTTTATTTTATTTACAAAATAAAATAAAGCTAACTCCGTGCAATTACACCTGTATATGTACAAGGTCGTGTCATTGATAAGTAATAGGTTTGTAATCGGTGACACGCATACTGGACGAGACCGATCCCTCTAGCGACCGTCCATCAAGTTTCTCTTTCATAAGAGTCACTAACATCTTAGTGGCTTAGGGCTTTCGAGCGTGTTCTCACGTTCACTTTAAATAAATCAAATAGAATTTTCTCAAAGAGCGACATTTCGAATAAAAAAATACAAGCAACCAGGGAATTACCGGGCCTCTGGGCAAATATATGGTCCTAACGTTTTTGTTACCTCATAATAATTCACATTTAAAAAAAAATAATTTACATATGTACTTGTAGTGTATTTTTATTTCAATGGCGCATACTATTAATATATATAAGTAAACGTAATGCTACTAATACAAAACTGTTATTTCTACTGGATGTCATAAAATTAGTTTATCAGGAAGGTTCAAAGGTTAATTATTATCATTCAATTGTACCACCAAATCGTTACAAATTTGAATTTAAGATATACCTTATCTAAAGATTTTTGAACATTTGATGGGAATAAAAAAACATACCTATACAATTGGCAAAAATAGAGGTGTTTGAAAATAATTAGCTGGCAAAAGTGCTTTTTTTTTCATTTTTTCATCGATAACTTATCTTGAAAACATAACTGTACATTCTAGAAGTACTTCATGGAAATCATATTAATCTTAAAAACTGTGATCTGACAATATAGTCAGTAATACATGCGTTTATCTCCAATTGAATATGACGGTTTTGAATCTATGATCTATACCCATTTTAATATGCTGTAATTACGGCATTATACGCATTTAATAGACTCGGTCCTCCTGGAAGTTGCCAGGCGGTAATGAATATTCGCGGCCACTAAATAGTCCGCAGTATTTTTTAATAAAATTGCATAAAAGAATTAAATTAACTACATTCATTAATTTATATGTAGTCAGTTTAATAGTTCACCTGTCGTTGAGATATTCCGATACTCCCGAATCTCGAGTAGTAAAATATAAAATATGATTAAACTCAAGTAGTTTTCTATGCATTTTAATGATTATCTTGAATAATATCTGCAATATTGACGCGAAATGCGTCAAATAATATTTATTTAATATAAGGTACATAATATAAATCTTGCATATTTACATATTGAATTGACTTTTTTTAGATTTCTTTAGTCTGATAAGGAAGCCTCAGTCCTTATTTTATATGCAGATAGATACGTGAATCGTTTAATAATAAGGGTGGTAATAGAAGATAATTAGATAATTAATAATATTCAAGTGTTTTGAAAAAAGCTGTAAGTTTGAACGATTTATAAATTTAAGTTGGATTTTAAGAAGATTTTAATTTTTTAAATATGTTCTGAAAGGTTATTGATGCGGCGTATCTCGATAGGAAGATTATTGTAATAGTTAATGGCTTTATAAATATAGTGGTTCTACATTTGAGTTGTTTTAAATTTAGGCGTTATGATTTGGTTTCCATTTCTCACAAGTTTAAAATATTCCCGGTTTTATGTTATATTTTTTCTTTACATATTTTCAACATGGAGACTTGAAAATATCATCCACCTTTGGTGAAAATGTAATGCTATTTTATCTTTCTCCTAGTTGTTCCTCATCGCTTCTCTGGCGGTCTGCGCCCGCGCCGGGTACATTCCCCAGCACGCCGACCTCTCGTCTCACGGTCACGTAGACTACGCCTCCAGCGGTCACCTGGACCTGCCCTCCCACGGCCAGGAGCTGTCGGCCTACGCGGAGTTCGGCCACGGGGACCACGAGCCGACCGACTACCACTCCCACCCCCGGTACGAGTTCTCCTACGGGGTGAAGGACGACCACACGGGCGACGAGAAGACGCACGAGGAGACCAGGGACGGGGGCACCGTCCGCGGGAGCTACTCGGTCGTGGACCCCGACGGCCACAAGAGGATCGTCGACTACACCGCCGATGACCACAGCGGATTCAACGCGGTCGTCCGTCGCGAGAAGATCGACAACTTCCAGGGGGCCCAGCACTACGACAACTCTCACGCTTTTGAAGCACTTGCCCACCAGACCTACGACGCCCACGGCTCTTACCACTAAACATATCTAAAATAAAACAACAAGTAAAAAAATAAAAAATAAAATTAAAAATACATGCTTTTATACGCTCTCGATTAATCGATTCTTTAACATCACCCAGGCAGTTTCTTAATAGTAAACACTTTGTTTTAAAGTTCAGCTGTTTCTACGGCTCTTGCTTATGAATGTCATTATTATTAAATTTAATCTAAATACTGACCAAATCATGTCGAAAATAATATAATAATATAAAGTCATCCACTATACGTGAATAATAAAAGTTTCAGAACTTTATCTAGTCGGAAAGTCGACAAAAAATCAATTCACCACAATAAAAACTGCAGAAAGAGAGGCAAATAAAAGCATGTAAAAAAATAACGAGCGAAATACTGTTTATCTTAGAAATGCATCTTTAAAACGAACGCTTCAGTGGTTTATTTGTCTTCCATGAGAAGAAGAAATTAATTACTGAAGAAGTATCGTTGAAAAATCATTAAATTTATAGACACATACATCATGACAGGTGCTATGTTATTATATTATGTTTTCTCCGCACGTTTTCGCTTTCTAAGCGTGCAGTCAATTATTGTTGTTAAATATTTTTTATACGAATTTGTTGTACATACATAACCAATGAATTAAATATATTATATTATAATAGATACATTTTATTCTGCATTATTAATTTGTTACAACATCTTTTGTTGTTGAAATGTAAACATTTCAAATAAATTTTTCTTGTACAATTCTATTATTTGATATTATTTCGAACTCAAAGCTGTATTATTACAAAAGTATAAAAAATGATTGCCATATAATAACGCAAAAAAATTCCACAGGTGTTTGAATTGCGAATTTTTCACTGTTACATTATTTTTTAAATGTATCTAATTGATACATTAAATTTAATTAAACTAACTAACAACATAGAGGATCAAACGCAGCACTCTTCTGCCTTGATAACCGACCTTGCCGACTTTTAATTTCAAGTTTCTAACAGGACCGTTTTCTAAAATCTGATCTAGCTGATCTTTCGCGGACATCTGCTGTTTTTCTGCAATTACCTCTTATATTTTCTTTATCATTCTCTTTTCATTTATACGTTCCACATGTCAGACTATCAGCGACCTTTTATTAGTTTATCTACAATCACTCATAAGTTATTCAGTCTTCACTCTATAGTACAAACTCGAAAATCTTCCACACATACAAATAAATTTGTATTGAGGATAAATAGTACCATTCACTTTACTTCTCGCAGTCACCATCCTTTCGATCGGTAAGCATAATTCACCATGTTTTTATTTATTTTATTCACTATCTAAGACAGCCAACATGCCAAAATTTTTCATTATAAAGAGATAAAAAAATAAAAGACGAAGCTATTTATATGAGAAACTTTTTTATAGGATGGCCTATGGCTTATAAACTGATGAGTTGGCTTAAGTAATCACTCTATACAATGCAAAGTTCACCAATTCCATCCACACATTTTCAATTTTATTGAAAGTTGTATATACGTTCAAAATCTGAAAACCTTCGACATCGACGTAATAGTATACATAGATTTCGCATAATTTTATAAAAAAAGACTTCCACATAAGTTTCTCATATAAATAACTTCGCCTCTGTAAGACTTCTACAATTATTCTAAATTAATAATTATCCCTCTGTGGAAAAAAAATAGTAATTGTAACATAAATATAAAATATTATTCAAGAAATAAAATTCCATTACGTAAATTATAATATACAATTTATTTAAATGATCACAATAATTGTCTTACAAACTAGGATTGTTTAGCATTCACAGAATGCATTTAGTGGTAATAGGAGTGAGGAGCGGCATAGGCATGGGGTGCGGCATAGGCCACGGGGGCGGCATAGGCTACGGGGGCGGCAACCTTGACGGCGTGTCCCAGGGGCTCACGGTGGACGACCGCGTTGAATCCGTTGTGGTCATCGGCGGTGTACTCCACAGTTCTCTTGTAACCGTCGGCATCGATCAGGGAATAGGATCCCTTCACTACGTCTCCGTCCCTGGACTCGTGCTGGCTCTTAGAGTCTCCGGTCAGACCGTCCTGGACGTCGTAGGCGAAGTTGTACTGGGGGTGGGCGTATTCGTCGACGTCGGCGTATTTGGCCACCGGGGCGGCATATGCCACGGGGGCGGCGTACTTGGCCACGGGGGCGGCGTAGGCCAGGGGGGCGGCGTAGGCGTAGTTGGGCTGGGCGATGTAGCCGGCGTTGGCCACTGCCACCGCGGCGGCGAAGAAGAAGAACTGAAAATTTTAATAATCGTAAGTCATAAGAAAAATATGTATCATAATTCAAATATAACCTTAGCTTCTTTAAACATTTTTTTGAAAATAATTATGCACAGTTACATAATAATATTTATTAGAAAAGATTAACATACTAAGTCGTCAATGTAAGTCGTAATAAATCATATCTTACAATTTAAATTAAATTTTGTAAAAAATTATATATACATAACTAATTACTTGAAATTTTAACTAATTAAATTACAACTTCTTTAATAATAGCAAATAAATTTAATGGTAATATTATTTATATTAATAAAAATAAAATACTTAGTATTAAAACCACAATTTATTGAATACTCAACATGTTTCGAAGTCAATGGTCCTTTAATCTAGATAAAACACAATAATTAATTAAAATTTAATTCCAATTTTAATTTTTAGTATACGTTATATCCTGGAGAAGGGACTACTCCCGAAATAGAGTATTTTCTTTTAATTAATATAATAAATAACTTAACTGAGGTACAAATGTGTCTAAAAAAATACGCGAAGAGGGGTATTCGTCTGCTTTGACCCAACCCCTTTACTAAAGAACGAGCTCAGTTCATTTATTTAATCATAGTTAAAATTGGAAGTAGAGGCATTAAAGTAAAATAAAAAATTAAAATATGAAAGTTGAATAAAATTTGAATTGAATTTTAATTTTAAATATAAATCTGATGAATGGGCCATTGCCCCGAAACATATTGTTAATTCAATAAATAGTGGTTTTCTACAATATTATGTAAATAATCACATTTATTTATAAAATTGACCAAAACATTGTTTTAAATATTATAACGTTCACGTTATTAAAACATATTTATATTTTACAAGGATTTCCATTACAGGTTACAATTTAATTTTTTTTTATGATAAAGAGCAATTTCTGGAACTGAAGTTCAACAATTTATTCTAATCGAGTACTTCAACTTTCGCATATATTTCGTTAAAAATTAGAAAATGGTTAAATAATATTTTTCGATCATACTTAAATATGTCGTCCTAATTGTATTATATGATTTGATATATATTTTTGTAATTTATATATTCTTATTTACCGAGTTTGTTTTTTATTAAGTTTCCGTTTTTTAACACTGGTCAAACAATCCGTATCGAATTATTTAAAAAAAGGATTAGTTTAAATTAAAAAATTAATATAAATTAAAAATATTGAAATAAAATTACTTTAAAAAAGGATTATTAAAAACATGTAAAAAGTCTGAGATTTGCAGCTTATTTGTTTTAAAAAAAATGCGTGTTATATATATTTAAAAAAATACACAAAAATGCGCGAACACGGAAATATTTTTTTTTGGTCTCAAATGCTATATTTTCACTGAATCGATTTCAATTGCACGTAATGACTGGATCGTCAACTTACCTTGAATGCCATTGTAGTTAGTCGTACAAGTCTGGGAAGTGAACTGATGCAGCTTCCAACGTCCCACTGTTTATATACATCCCAGACCTCTCCTTGACACAGCCAAATCCACCATAGATAATTTCATAACAATCGAAATGTAAACGCACTGCGCCGGCCTGCAGAATACACGATCTTGGTTGTTTTTTCACCTGGTTTTTTATCGGTTTTTGGTCCAGCGATGAAGTAACAACATCTCGGCCGGGCAGTACCGGAAACCAGCCGACCATTTTTTTACGCAGACGTATTTCTCGCACCGTAAAAACTGCCGGTTGTAGAAATAAAATGCGAAGTGATCCATCAATTATGACGAAAAAAATATGAATAATATCGAAGAATGGATATTCTTTTATGGATTTATTGTGTGTGGAAAAAAATAATATCTGCATCGAAATGAAGGAAGGTCAATAATATTAAGAGATATAATTTATTTTATTGTTCCAATTTAATTTTTTATTTAAATGAATGAGATTGGGTATTTGGGAAGTAGGTATGTTTAGTTAGGTACTAGGCTGATATCGAGGAGAGAAACTGATGTGACTACGGGAAATAAGGTAAATGTTAAAATGAATATCATTACGGCTAATTGAAATTTGTCACACGAAGCAAGACAAGCGGTTCATAAAGGACTGGTGTCAACTCTAATGTATGGAAGTGTTGTCTGGAATTGGCAAAAAAAGAATGAAGTAGACTGAAAAAAGGCTGAAAGAAAATATGTATTTTCTGACTGAATAAAAAGAATGGAGTGACGAATGAACAAGTTAGAAGTGAATATAATGCTGAATGTAGCGCAGTAAATATAATGAGGAAAGGATCGTTAAAGTTGTTTGGTCATGTGGAACGTATGAGCGGGGAGCGGACGATAAAGAAAATATATGCGAACAGTGTTAAAGACAGCAGGAGCGGAGGACGTCAGCGAAAGACCTGGCATGATTAGATAAATCAAATAACGGAGGATGGTCTTGTTAAAAGCTAAAATAGTCAAAGAGCGTGTATGAAAAGACGTGTGAATGTGGTCGAAGCAAAAGTGGTGTGCCGGGATAGAAGAGTGTGGCATTATATCTCCTGTGCATAGTTTGGTATTATTTTTAGGTTCTTAAAATAGTATATACGTAAATTCGAATACATATGCACTAATATAAATAAACAATATTATAATTTGAATTAATTTTTCTACAAAATCCTGATTATTTCAAAAATAAATTAAAAGTTGAAATAAATTCTTTTCAATACTATTCTCATAGATTTATTCTGCAGTAGGTACTAATAATTTTTGCATTGATTCTTCACTAGCAAAAAATAAAATGCCGCTGCGGTAGTTTATTTGAACAATTTCATGAGGGCGAAAGAGATTATTATGCAATTAGTACTCGTATTTTTAAAAATATATTCAAATATGTTTTATACACGACAATCTTTTTATTAATTAGAAGACGTTACAGAAGACCGGATGCGGTAGGTCTGTACAGCATCCGCCAATAAAAACCTATGAGAAGATGCCTGAGGAAAGAAAGTGCTATACGAATGAGGCTATTTTAATATAAACGAGAGCCTAGCAAAGTAGCCAGTGGGCGCACATTTATAATCAGATGCTCGACTACTGTTAAATATTGCAAAATATTATATAATGTCAACCAAATACTTGCGGCCCTACTTTCAATACTCTTCCACTAATATCAAAAATATTTTTAAGTTTTCTCTGGCCAAAGTTTCATATTTAATGGATATTTAGAGATAAATGGCGGAACAGCCCAGAAAAATCTACATAGAATTCGGGTAGTTTTTTATTAGGTTGATGCGTACCAATCCGCCGATTAAAAAAAAAAAATTGTTACATAACACGCTTCCGTGGGCGAAGGTTATCCAGTATCAAGGGTCCTGGTGGTGCAACTATAGTCCTCTTCCATAGCCGCCAGAAGGGCCTGCTCATCAAAATCCGAAAATTGACTCTTACTTGACTTACAGTCAAAGCTGGTATCATCAGCTTTGAAGCAAACAAACCATTCTCGATATGTCCTTCTACTAATCTTTCCTTCGCCGAAAAGATCGTTAAGATCGAGAAGTAACTCAGCAGCCTTCAATCCTTTCTCGAAGTGGTACAGCATTATGTGGCGTATATGTTTAAGTTTTCAAAAATATTTTTTAAATAGAGATGCAAACGCGGAACACGTGTCGTATCAATATTCTTACAATTTTAAAACTAAGCCAAAAGCCCGTGCTATGAAAATAGGACTAACTTGCTGGTGTCCTGGAATGGGACTCCAACCACTTAC
This sequence comes from Agrypnia vestita, assembly GCA_016648135.1. Taxonomy (NCBI): domain Eukaryota; kingdom Metazoa; phylum Arthropoda; class Insecta; order Trichoptera; family Phryganeidae; genus Agrypnia; species Agrypnia vestita. The sequence goes on along the minus strand of JADDOH010001977.1, from coordinate 206,444 downwards.
CACCAGATCACTAGGCGAGAGTCATGATCACTAGACCAACAAGCTAATCATTTCAATGCGCATTTTAATTTCCCTACCCCATTGAAAAATTATATTACGAAAAATAAAACATTAAAACGTCAAAGTAACAAACAACAAAAGTCGTGAGAAAACAAACGAATACTATTATGCGCCAAACTAATTAATAACAAAAAAAATGAAAAAAACTTATTATGTTTGACTTAGACGTACAATAAAAGTGATGTAAGGTGCAATTTAAAGCTGATCTAAGTAGGTATATTAAAAAGAACTAAACAAGGGTTGCTCATATGGTTTGGGCATGTTGAGCGAATGAATGGAGGAAAGAATAGTAATAAAGAAGATATACGTATGACGCAAGTCGCGAAGAAGCTTAGGAAGGCCAAAATTAAGATGGAGCGACAACATTCACAAAGACATGTCTGCCTTGGAGATTCTGAAATGGAGAGAGCTGGCACAAGACCGAGATGAGTGGAGGAAAACTCATGAGGAGATCAAGACTCACCAGGGGTTGTAGAGCCAAAAATGATGATTATGAAAACCGATTGCAATCAAACCTTTACAAAAAAAAAATACAAATATATTTAAATTCTATTTCTGCTGTAAAATGACAATTTAGTAATATTTTTTTTATAAATATTTCCATCTACATATAAATGTGAAATGTTTGCCTCATTACGGGCATAGCCCACCGAGGCCGATATTATTAATATAATTGTGTATAATAATGTAGTGTATTATCAATTCCAAAGGCAATGATCGTGGCTGAAAATAGTTGCCCTTAGGGTCTAGTTTGAAATTATTCAAATATACTCGTACATGTGTGGCTGTGGTTTCACGCCGGCCGCATCGACCAAAATGACCAATCAGGAGCTCAGTGCGATGATTCTATATAGAATGTACCATTGATAGTAGGGTGTATAATAGTAATAGTGAGGTATAATAGTGATACACCCTCCTAGTGTTACTAGTCTAGATAATCTCAAACGGGGCCTACGGTTAGGGAATATTACAAGCAACTCATTAAAAAAGATATTTTCACATCGCCGATAGAACTTTTTTCACAACTTTTTTGAATGTCAAACATTTTAACGGATAATTTTTTTAATTTTTTTTTATTTTAATTTTTTTTTATTTTTATAAATGATTTATAGATTACCAAAGCGCACGTGTGCCAGATTTGACTTCAACGAAACGTCGAGAATTGTTTCTCGGAAAAACATACGGTTCGTATAAAATATCCGTAACCATTTACAGTTAAATATGTCTAACGACCTTAACATTTTAATTTTCTAATCATTAAATTTTGAATACCCTTATTTGAAGCTAAATGTAACCTAACCGTATATTCGTTTTATCCGTCTCTGGGACACTCTTTATACGTATTTTTAAATATAGGCCTAGTATGCTATTGTATTAAATAATATCCAAACCAGTTACACTTCTCATTAAGCCAATGATTGATGGTCTTTCAAATTCAGAAATGACCGTGAACTAAACATTTTATTTCTGGGAATTTTTTGTTAAAAATTTTAATGATATTTCAAACAACAAAAAATCACTCACACGCTACTGAAAGTTTATTTAGTTTAATCGTAAATGTCATACATTCTAGAGTTCTAATTAGTTGGCCGTAAGGCAACACGATATTCATAATACAGAGATGACGGATCCCGTAGAGCTAGTACATGTGTATAATAACAAAGAAGCATTGAACGCGAACATTCCAATTTTTCTTACATTTTTGTAGCCCCAAGCGCTAATTAATTCGAGCAATGAATTGGCACGAAACCTAACTTTTTTACGGATGTACAATTATACAGGGTTGGAAAACATTAATCACCTCGCAGGACTATATTCCTGCCTTGATTATGAATAAAAAATGTTCAAGCAGCCATGACCTAATATTAATAGTTTTGGAGTTATGCAATATCAAAATTTGCATTTTTTTCTCAATATTTCTGACTTATTTTTTACAAAACGTTGAACTACTAATTCATTCGTTTCAAAACAAGTTAAATAAAATGATTAAAACCATTTGGAATTAGAAGGTTTTCATTTTATTTTATTTGACTTGTATTAAAGGGAATGGATTTTTCATATTCGATATGAGTTACTGTAATGATAGTCCAAGCTTTTACAAAAAACAAGTCAGAAATATTGAAAAAAAAAATACAAGCTTAAATGTTGCATATCTCCATAACTATTTATGTTAGGTCATGGTTGCTCCGACATATTCGATTCATAAATAAAGCAGGAATATAGTCCTGAGAGGTTATATTATAAATGTTTTCCAAAAAACCTGTACATACCCGACGCTGCCTGGGTCACAGATTTTGTTAAAAAGGGGCTTGTGGTGAGAAGGCGGCTATTGTTTTGCAAAGCTTTTAAATAATAACGATGTTTCCATTTTGATCCAGGCAGGAGGTGAGTGAGATGTCCGGGAGAGTGGTGTGGAGATTTTCTTCAGGGTTGTAAAATTCAATTAAGAAAATTTTGGTTCAGTTCTGTACGGTTGTTCGTGTTTACATTTGCACTTTATTTTTTAAACGAACGAATGATAGATAACATAATAATCAAGATTCTATTTGGTGTAAAAAAAAATTTAGTTGAAGTCATATAAAAATTTCCTATTATTCATCTACACGTTTCCACAAAATTACTCAAAGGCCAAAAAACTTGAATTAATAAACATTACTAATGATAAACTGATACTATTTAGAAATAAAACTAAAATTGCAAAATTTGGATCAGATCTGTAAAATTGTGTAGATTTTGTATAGAAAATATATTGGTGGCAAGGAGTGGGGTAAAGGAGGGGAAATGGGGGGATTTCCGCAGAGTGAATGAATAATGAATAAGTATGCAAAATTTGAGTCAGATCTGTCAAACACTGTAGATTTGTATAGAGAGTAAGCCGACAGACATTTAGCTTTGTAGGTACCTATAGATTTTATGGATATAATTATATATCGAGTACAGAAGAATGATGTAACAACATATGAGTATCGATACATTTCCACAGATTTCCGGCAATGGAAACGAAATGAAACACTTAAAATTAATTAGACTTTTATTTAAAAACAAAGTCACTAGATACAAAATTAACTAAGACAATATTCTGTAATTTACACTTTTTCGCCATTTGCACATTCTACACGAAGTTATTTTTATATATATTTGTACGTTGTTTCACAGTTCAGTTATTTTTCGCTGTTTCTATGACTTCGACTTCTGAGGTTAATCGCAGCTGCCAAACTAAGGCTGACTTTACGCGCAATGGCTTCGCTTCTTATATAAGATTTCTCGAACTTCCCATATATACTCGCGTGTTCTATCGATTTCCAGACTCTCCTAAATCTTATAGATGGTTCGGAAATCAACGATTATGTGCAATTCTTTCTGATTTTAGAATCTCGTGACAATATTCACATTCTTAAAGATCTAATTTTTCTCAATTTCTAATACTTAAAAAAGGAGTGAACTAACTTACTTCAGATATAATCCTTAAAACTATTAATTAACTTAACTTTGAAATGTTAGTTCCATATTTTATTATTATTTTTGTTATTATTATTATGATATACCATTATTATTTTTGTTACTATAATTATGTTAAACCATTATTAGGTACATCATAATTGAATGCTAACATGATTCAAAATTTAAGTCGTGGACAATTCTTTGAATAATTTTTTTATTGTTTCCATTTCAAAAGGCATTTTAATTGTAATATATAACTGTCGAAGGAGAATTATGATTTGTGTGTTATAATTTCTATGGGAATTTTCCGGCAATTCTCAGTCAATTTAATTATGTTTTGGTGAAGTAAAATAGATAATAAACAAGGTATTATCCATATCGATTATTCCCATCTCGATTGCGTCCTATATTTTCTCATACGTCTCGAATATTTACGACTCCGAGTTTAAGCAGACATTTACTCATAAAATATTGTAAACATAGGATTCGTTTATATTTATCTTATCTTTGATATTGCGTATATCCATTAGCTTGAACATTTTCGACTCATTATTAAGGCCACCTGTAAAGTTTTTGCTACTAGCTATGTACCCTACATATTTACGTGACCCTATATACATACGTTCGTTTAAAAAATCACTGAATTAGAAGCTCTTTGGTGTAAGTTTTAGTTGCAATTGTATTTAAAAATTACCCACCCATAAGCAGTTCTACTCGTAGGACTTTCCACAGAAAATTTTCAGGAATATTTGTTTTGTTTTGTTTGTCTGGAAATGAAAATCAAACTAGACAAATAAACCAGAGAATAAAGGTGAACAGTATTTGGAAAACTTATGGTGATCATAGTCCAAAGTGTGGACCGGCCCTAAAAATTAATACGTGAGTGGGTCTTTGGATCAACTTAAAGCAATTAATTTCGAAAGAGTAATTTCACCTGTAACCTCATTTCATTCACAATAAATTCGGTTTAAATAAACTGTGAATATTATTCATTATTTGCTTGTATCTTGTTGCCATCTTTTTTGCTTCAGTTTATTTGAAAGTCTAGGATACAACAATAATGAATAATTTAGAAAAGTGTTAATGACTGAAAATGCGAAAAACGGCGTAAAGTAAAACATACACACAAACCACAAGTAGGGTTGGTACTCTTTAATTAGAGAATTATGTATTTTGATTTATATAGCAGGGAGTTTTTTATTCAATTTTAAAGATGGAGAGATAGTAGACATTGTAATTGAACGATTTAGTTTACACAATATCCTGCATTGTAAATTTCGCGTGTGGAATGGGTAGATGTTTGACATTAGAAGCGATATTTCCCAAGAACTGGGTCGTGTACAGTTCAGTAAATTGTTTTAAGTGTATGATATCCAACGTTGACTGTATCACGCGAAATTATTTAGTCACACAGTTGGCTACGTAAGCCAGGTTAAAAAAATTATGAAATTGAACGTGTTTATTTACACGTGCTGTTAAATTTTACGTTTCGTTTTGATGCATGATATCATAAATAAAATTATTATAGTACTAATAAAATACAAGTATCCTTATATAGGGGAGAGGAGGGCATATTTGAGTAGCAGGGTAGCACACGTTAGCCTTAAAATAATTGTGACAAAGCAACCGTGTCGAGGCGTTTTGATTGAATTTTAGCTATGACATCTTCAGACTGTTGCATTTTTCGCTGCATTTTGTGGCATCAAAACCACCTTTTTCTTATTTATTTTATAAAAATTCGTGTTGACCCAATCTGCTAGTTCTAACTATCAGAGCCATCGACGACCTGCTATTTATTTATTTTATTTATTATATACGCCCTTTTTGCACATTTTGTGGCATCAAAACCATTGTTTTCTTATTTATTTTATAAAAATTCGTGTTGACCCAATCTGCTAGATCTAACTATCAGAGCCATCGACGACCTGCTATTTATTTATTTATTTATATACGCCTTGATTTGGGCATTTATATCATAAAAAAAATAAACATAGCTATCTAAGAACATGGGAATGTGAAATACTATCAACAATATAAAATTAAACAAGATAAACACAAATGATAAATCACCTTGATATTGAACCTTATAGACAGTCTAACGTATATTTATGTGTCTGTATAATTTCATTAATTCATAACTTTTTTAAATCTTAAAAATACCTTGCGCCATATTGCTACGGCATACGAGACAAAGTGAGTTAAATGTCTCAGCAATGTATTATTTTTCCACGCTGATCTATTAATTAACTATCTACCTAACTTACCATCTCCCAGTTTCTCCACAAGGGTGGACAGAGAAGATGGAGGGAGCGCCTCATTCTTCTTCTGTTCTGACACACAACTTTCGTTGCATACATCGCCGTATGTATGCTCGTTCCTAACTGGACTATCTTCCAGTATCTGGCTAACCTGGTCACATTTTTTTTTTTTGTGAACGTCCTCTATCTCTGGCATCGTCATACATATTTCATATCATTCTCTACTCATTCATCTGCTCAACACGACCAAACCACCTATGAGATGCTTTTTTAATTCCCCGCTAATATCAGCTAAGATAATGGGATACTATTATAGATATAGATTAAGTATTTTAAATAATGCATATAATAATATAGTAGGTGATAAACTTAAACAGAAAGGTGGTTATAGTTATACGACAATATTAATTTATTCAAATTATTTGCAAATTGTGTGCCGTTAACCCCAGATACCCACAATGCCCCTAATCCCTAAACATGAAAACATAGACAATGATATTTTGAAATTAAAAACTAATTTTATAAACGCAGGATGGCACTATATTTTTTAAACAAGCTGCGTTTTTAAAAAAAAAATCAATTAACATTTAAAGGTCGTAAAAGCTTTCACTTTAAACATTTTACAATAATTTTTATCTCAATAATCCGATTTAACATTTCATAATCGTTTTTTCACATCGGCGAACTGATGTATCGTCAAATTATTGATCTTTGAAAATATCCAAAGGTTTAGAGGTACAGAGTTCTAATAATTCGGCTGGATCAGACAACGGAATCAGTTAGTTTGAGGTGCAATTTTCAAGGCAAACGTGAAGTTATATGCCAGCCGGAGATACCAATCCTACCATGCTATCTTCTATTTATAGTCTTAATAGGTATTTTTATCAAACATGCAACTGATACAAAATTTGGTAATAATGTACCTACCTACTAAACTATAAATGCAGCTAAAATTTATAGAGCGCAAATAATCCAATAAAAAATAATAAAAATTATCATAACGAATCTATACAAAACAGAAATCTGTACAAAATAAACATAATTCTATTTGCAACGATGTCCGTCACTAACGCTACCAGATGACGCTACGCTACGCTAGATAGTGCTGTTCTCATAGCCTGAACTCGCGTAAGAAACAACGTTAAAGGAACTGTCTATACCATCTTCTGTATGTAGTTATCTGGGATATTCTGTCTGTGTGTATGTGACCTCTCTGGCCGACGTTTCGGATCCCATTGCAGGGTCCATCATCAGCCCTGATGATAATAATAATAATAATAACACGGCATAATACCCCAGAAGACCCAAACCAGAAGATTATGAGTAGCCGTGAAAACCTAAGAACATTCTTGTATTAATTTAATTTTTTTTTAAATAGACATGCGAACACGGAATACGTGTCACATCAATATTATTACTATTTTCTAACTAAGCTAAACGCTTGTGCTATGAAAATAGGACTAACTTACTGGTACGAACCCGCGTCCTTTGGATCACGAGGCGAGAGTCCTAACCACAAGACCATCAAACTACTACTAATTATGCATTTTCGATTAATTTCGCATTTCTTTGTCGTTGTGACAAATGCTCAAAATAAAGCTGAAATTCAAACGTAAAAAGTTCGTCACTTTTGATACAATTAAATGTATATACATACGTGTGTCTGTCTTCTATACAATCTAATACATTTAGACCATACACATTTTTTTTTTGCATAGTTACATTGTAGGAGGACACCCTACGCAAAACCTAGGTACCCTCTCCAGTTACCCGGCCCACCCCATTCGCTCTATATGTTAAAAATGTATATTATATTGAGCGTCATCCGTTCCATTTTGCTCAGTAGCACTCTAGGACCCCAATAATATTTTCCCCTCAACCCCCCGGAAATCTCACCTTTTCCGCGTGTCTGAATCAAATTTTGCATACCTCGTTATTGCTTAGAATATAGGACGCTACAAAACAAGTACACCCTCTCTCCCCCCACCGCTTGTTAATTGCAAACGACTAGTTTAGAATAAGACTGCAATAGTTCAAAAAAATTCAATTTTTGTAATATTTTAAGTAATACCTTTGAGGTTGGATGTTTTATTACTCCCTTTATATTAACTCGTGGCGTCTGCTTGCTTGCCGTCAACAAAAACTTTGGATCGATTTTTGACCCTTTTCCCGTAATCCAATCGAGCTAAAACTTGGCATGTAGACCTGTGGCGACGATCAAAAAGATCTATCAAATTTTCGTTAAAAAAATTTAATAATTATAGTATAATTTTAGATTTTTAATTTTTTTTTATGGTTTTTTCAAATTGGAATCATTAGAAAAGTTTGATTACGGCGGCCCGATAATGTCGCGGAATATTTTCTAAATTTGAATTACTCCGTCGGTGTGCATAATAGGTACTTTACTACGAATGTCGAAAATCTAAATTGACTGACAAATGTTTTTAGAATTTAATCTTCAAAGCATGAAGTGTCTTATCAAAGCTCAAAACATCTGACATTTTAGAAATATATTAAATTACTGTAAGTTTAGTGTTATGTTATATGTTTTAATTCATCTTTGTTTGCTGTTATATTTTACAAAGAAAGGGAGTATAATAAAAACTTGGTTTTTATGGGTTACTTTTTTAATTAATATAAAATAAATTAGATACACTTTTAAAAATAAATTCAAGTTTCTGTTACACGTTGTGAAAAATATGGTATCGAGTGGCAACGGAATAGTGGATAGTAAGATTGGTCCGGACCAGACTGGAGAGCTCATTATAAACATCTTTAGAATGCAACTGGTAATTAAATTCAGTCAGTATTTGTAATACATTTTTGTTGTTTTCGTACGAATTATTTATTTTTAATGATTCTAATGATAAATTGTCCAATTTAAGACCTTCCTCGTTTTAAAGGTGAAGGATTCGCATCGACGCGGCGGACTTAGGATAATAAACCAACATTGAAATTAATATCAATAGGTATATCTAAAAAAATATTTGATTTACATTTTGTTAACATCTTTGTAAACTTTATGTCTAAATTATTCTTTTTTGTTTTTGTTTATTATGTTTAAGTATTGATTTTTGGTAAACTAAACAAAAATAAAAAAATTACTCTTTCTTTTTGCTACTCCATTTGGTCTCAAAACTCTGCAGTACTCTCATCGTCTCGTCTCGGTGTGTCATCAGGCGCAATTCGTGGCCAGTTAGTCTGTTGGCATGCAACAACTTACTCACTCGAAACAAAATCATGGCAAAGCTTCGCCCTTCATCTTAGAAAAAAGGTAGGCGAGAGGATCTTCGACTATGAGGTCCAGCAACGAAGACTACGACCATTTGATTAGATTTTACTAGAAAAGATAATTTTACCAGAAAATCTCTGGTTTTAAAATTATTTATCTAATTTTTAAACCCAAAAACAGAAGGATCGACCAATCAAGAACACAATCTTTCTAAAACACGATTATCTGAAAAATACACTTCATTATTCATATTTGGAGTTTGCTCAACAACGGTATAGTCTGTTGAGCAACCTCCAAATATCACACGATATTGTAATGTATTGTAATTTGATCAGTTTTGTAACAAAAAAATTGGATCGTGGGTAAAAAAACAGCCCCTATGAAGAATATCTCTGTAACGATATTGCAATAATTTTAATCAGTCATAGTAAAAATAAAATATTAACCTAACGCTATTCATAGAAACTGCGAATCAGAATGAAATCATAAAAAACGGTATGCATGCCGAATACGCGCATAAAATTTAAATAAATTTGATTGAAGGGTAAAATTTTATTAAATTTTGATTTTTTGTATTTTATTCATATTAATTAATTTGGGAGTCAATTATTTTCCTAACGTTCATATTGTCGTAAATAAACATGGTAAGAGAATTTAGAATATTAATATTTATATTCTTCTTCTTCAAACTGTAAAATGACTCTGTGGTAACATTATTTATATAATTAACAAGAAAACACTGTATATAATGTATGCGCTGTAATCTGATGATGGGACTATTGACCGCGAAACACGCTGATAATTCAACAAACTAGTGGTTTATACAGTATTTTCTTGTTAATTACATTTTTCTATTTATATATAAGAGAACTCAAGAAATTACTCTATACGATAATCACAAATAATTATTGAATAATATTCTGCTTTAAGTGAAAACCCTCAAATTGAAAAAATTACATTTTTAATCTATTAAAAGTATTAACACAAGAATAAATAATCCAATAACTACCCAAATTAATACAGAATTATTTAATATTAGTATAAAAACCTTAAGGAGTTATTAAGGTAAATATGTTCAACATTTTTTTCAGTTATACAACATTACACAGCATAACACAAATCTAATACTTTTGATATCTGTTTAATCTAAAAATTTTGTATAAAAGGTGCAAGAAACACATGTGAGTTGGAGCACTGTTCTTAAATTCAGCTACAAAATATTTCTGGAATAATTCATACACTAATTATTATACTGTTTCTTAGTTCGCATTACGCTGTTTCTATCGCTTCGATCACTTTCTAGAATGTTCCGTTCAATTTCGCACTAGAAAAACTTCTCGCTTGTCGGTAGGTACTTGCGCCGAATATCTCTGGAATCACCACGCGCTAGCAACACACGCCGCATGATTTCGCTTTGTCTGTGGATTTGTCGTTGTCAATTGCCTTTGACACAACTGATTGCGCAGTGGCCGTCCGGTCCATTTATATAGGTTATCGTTTTCTCGATGTTTCCAGATAGTGTCACGTTCGATTACGATAGATTTCGGTAGTGCGTAATTGCTCCGAATTCTACCATCTCTTTAAAGTATAAACGCAAAAAGTTATCAACACGATCAGAAAACAATATTTCATTTCACCATTCACCGTTTGAATGAATTCAAATAGCTTGTGTGAATACCTAATATTATACAAAATGGACAACTCTGTGGGAAATGCAATATCGAACACACGTCGTATGGTAAACGCTATTTTGCCTTCTTTAATGATATAATAGTTGGCGGCGGTGTTGAAATTATGCAGAAAGGTGTCACACATGTTTTAATCACAGTTTGGCTCCGTTCGTGAATAACAATGACGCTGTTGTACAACCACTGCGCCTTTCTTCGGAACACAGCTTGTTACAAATGTAACATCCTGTAGATTGATTGCAGCCGCACCAAATACGTGCTGGTAATTAAAAACACTTTGTATCGTTCCTGATATGTGCGGTAATATTTTAACGCACGGTGAAATATATTTCACCTAGTATCTATAAATACATATAAAACTGAAAATTTGTCCATTCTATATTCAATACTATTAAACTACGAAAATATTTGGACATAAACTAACAACGTAAATTATAATGTTTTGGTAAATTAGTCGCGCTTTATTACAAGAAAGATTCGGTATGGAAAAAAATAAAAATAATAAAAAAAACAAGGAGTAGAGGTATTCAAAAAACATTTGTATATTGTTTTGTTTATTTTTATTTTTATTTCTTTTTAAAAATAGAGATGCAAATATAGAATAAGTGTCGCATTAATATTCTTACCATTTTCAAAGTAAGCTAAACGCTTAAGCTTTGAAAATAGAACTAACTTGCTGGTGTCTTGAAATATCTTAAATATACGAGAAGTGGTACATTCTTCCGTTGTGACCCAATCCGCTTTTTTAGGGGATCGAAGAAGGAGTTTAGTTTATCTCAGCACTATTTTACACTCTGTCTCAACCAAATTATGCATTGTTATTTTTTCTAACGCTGCACAAAACACGCGCACCCTCTTTTTGGCCATTTTATATCCTCCCCATGACATAAAGTGTGTAGTATACTGAACGACATTCAAATTTTGTTCAATTGAACTCTAGGATACCGAGAAAAATATAGTCATATTACCACATTTTCCTGGATTTCCTACCCTTTCCCTATCTGTCCTTAATTTTTTATATATCGTTATTTTTTATTTCAACGCCTTTACGGCTTTATTCAATACACAGACAGTAACTACACAAAAACAGTATATTATTAAGTCTTGTTATTAAGAAAAAATTTTCCAATGGAATTCAGTAAGAAAATATTAAGGTTTAATGCAGAATGGCTCCACCCGCGCCCTGCCTAAACCTTCATTTTATTAAATTTATAAAATCTTGATTGTTACATTTTTAAAGATTATTAATTATGAAAATTATTAAAGATGTAACAAATCTATATTATTTATTATGTACCGAATCTGAATGCTGCTCAACAATTTAAAATATGTGTACGAGTATAACTAGCGGCGAGGACTATAAATGACTGAAAAAAAATACAAAAAAATTGTAAAACGTATTAAAATCGAATACAGACGTGGACAGTCAGCAATAAAGAAAATACACGTATTAATGGTCCCTACATTACTGTCAAATATTCAAAAATTCTTTTTTCGATTTAGGTACTATCTAAATTCATCCAATTTAATCAATATTTTTGGACAATTAAAAAAAAAAAATTGGTTTTAAACAATGCATATACGAAAGAAAAATTAAACTTTTTTAAAACATTATCCGAAAATATAGAGTAAATCGGTTGGTATAAGATATAGAATATAGAAAACTAAAACCGATTTTCTGCAGATTCGACAGTACATGTACGTAGGGACCATCGATATATAGTATTCTGTAAATAATTACATACACATTAACAGAACTTATATTGTATGACATTCATTTGTGCACCTATATATATAATATATATATATATCTATATATATATATATGAAAATATGAGGCCAATTAAAGAGTTAATTTTAGTATAACGGTCGTTAGGCATATTTAACTGTAGATGGTTACGGATATTTTATACGAACCGTATGTTTTTCCGAGAAACTCGAGATTCTCAACGTTTTATTGAAGAAGTCTGTTCCCGCGGGTACAGGTCGTTCTTCTGATGATGTTGATAACCTAATCCATGACGAATGTCATAGATTAGGTTATCTTTAAAGGAAATATTATTTTTAATTAATAAACTAAGTCACGGGAAAGAGTGCGAATTAAAAATTATAAGGTGTGGCGTGAAAAATGCCCGTTACTTTTTTAAGCAAAAAAAGATAACGGGCACTTTTCCGATGATACCTGTCAGACCTGCGGAGTAGCGAGAAAAGTAAAGGAGTGTAATCAAAAGGGAGGAACAGGAATAACCATCACATTTCCCCGCGGTAGAAGGAAAAGACGATATAATACCACCTTTTGCCTGACACACAACATTTACCACATCTAAATTCATAACATCATACATGTACGGTATAATAAGACAAACTTAACAAAAGTATTATTTTTTAGAATTTTAAATATGATCGATGATCCAATGCAAGCAATTGTGAAAACATTAATTTATTGTTTTACTTCTCCTGGATAAAATAAAATAAAACCTCTTCTATAATGTCATTAATATGTAAATTTAGCAGAAAAAAATCTATTTCATTGACGGCACATTGACAGAAACATATTATAAGGACCAAAAACGAGCATTTAATATAATTAATAGTATTTAATAGAAAATATTTAACGTAATAATGTCCTATTTGAATAACCTTAAAGCAAGAAAATTTGTATTTATAATTATTAAAATAATTAATTAAAAATATATAATTCTTTAATAAATAGAATCCTTTCCAATATTGAAAATTGTGTTATACGATGAACCTTCGTACTATTTTACTGCCCATATTTCAGAATTGTACATATTAGGTGGGAAACAACGGTCAAGCAAGACACTGCAAGTACCTACATAATCTAGTCGAAAGAAGTCTAGTCTTCGATTCTCGAGGAATTTGGTACACAGATTAAAATTTTTTTTAATGTACGATTTAATAATTTAGTTTTTCTTCATCGTAACCGATCTCAAAAACAATCTTTAGAAATATTATAACAAAACTTAATAAACTGCATATGATTTTTACTAGATTGTAATATTCTGTATTATTCTTGAACACAATAGTAATTCTCGATCCTTTCCCACAAAACAGCATATTTTCAAATATAATGACGTTCGTAGGTACATATTTTTAGTACTTTATAATGTACCGTGAAGATACAAAAGGTGTGAAATATTAAAGTGAGTAATATTTTTAAGGCTTTTATTTATAAAAATACATATAAATATACATAAATTAAAGGTACCGAGTCATTTTGTTGGACTAAGACTAGATTTGGACAGATTTAGTGGTAGTAAGCCTGGGGAGCGGCGTAGGAGTGGGGAGCGGCGTAAGACAGAGGAGCGGCGTACTTGGCCACGGGTGCGGCGTAAGCCAGAGGGGCGGCGTACTTTGCGATGGGGGCGGCATAGGCCACAGGGGCGGCGATCTTCACGGCGTGTCCGAGGGGCTCGCGACGGACGACCGCGTTGAAACCGTTGTGGTCGTCGGCGGTGTAGTCGACGGTCCTCTTGTAACCGTCAGCGTCAACCAGGGAGTAGGATCCGTGGACGACGTCTCCGTCCCTGGACTCGTGCTGGCTCTTGGAGTCTCCGGTCAGACCGTCCTGGATGTCGTAAGCGAAATTGTATTGGGGATGGGCGTCGTACTCGACATCGGCGTACTTGGCGACGGGGGCGGCGTAAGCCAGGGGGGCGGCGTACTTGGCTACGGGGGCGGCGTACGCCAGGGGAGCGGCGTAACCGTGGGGGGCGTAAGCCAGACCGGGCTGGGCGATAAGCCCGGCGCTCGCTACGGACACCACTGCGGCGAGGAGGAATAACTGGAAACAATTACACATTTTAAATAAATATGACTAAGATTTTTGGTTTGTTACGTTGTTGTGTGAGCTGTATGCTTTTTCTATTTTAAATCTGAGTCCTTAATATATTATTCGTCACTTTTTTAATGCAAAGGATTGACCATTAAATATATTATAATCAACCGAAAATTATTTTAAATTGAAATAACAACACTTGTAATTGACTCGTGATGGAGCTGTTTAGTAGATGATCACAATTAGATGAAGAAACTTTGAGGGCACAACTCCACACACACACATTGTTTGTAATAGTTCACTTTGCCGGATGTCTCCGCACTTGACTTACCTTGAACGCCATCTTGTTTCGTAGGACTCGGTGGTTCTAACTTCCTCACGGACCGGCCGGCCGTTTTATACAAAAGCGGTCACCTTGGGTCTCCTCGGTACCCCCGTTTTTCCTCGTAGGGCGACAGACGGGAGTAGTTGTCCACGCGAGACGAACCGTCGCGGACACTTTTACTTTTTCTGGGGTCAAGCGGTGTTTTAAGACAGTTATGCAGATTGTCATCTCTTGGTATATTTGAAAATACGCCACTTAGATAACGGATCGAAGATTGCGCCGATAGGTAAGAAAAGATTGATTTTTAGCATGGCTATGATAAACAGGCTATAATTTTTTTTTTTCTAATTTATTGTCTTTAGACCATACCAGTTTCAGTCTTTGCGGCCAGACTTGCAGAAGTTGAAAATTTGTCCAAATACCACCAACATAACAAAATTTATCATTTACGTAGAAAAACAAAGTTGATTGTCCATGTATTGAAGTGGGGTATAATGTTTTTGATTAATTAAACTGATTTTGTAAAATGAATGAATGATTATTTATTGTTATCAGGAATACATCTCTCTGAAAAAATATTATTTATACTTTTACATGCTTTTATTTAGCTTCACTTGTCTGTCAGTCAGAAATCTTGTAACTAATATTTAATCATCTTACCGATCAACAACTGCGCTGAAATTTGGCAGAAATACGTATTCCAGATGACAATACGACAATCATTTATAAGCTTCATAAAATCAATTTAATTATTTAAAAAATATGTATAAAATGCGTTATTTTATTGGAATTTATACGTATATACAGGTGATATATATCAATTCGTAGTATTTAATTAAAGACAGATAATAATTTTATCATAGAATTTTTAAATTCATCAATTTATTGTACGATTATTTTTTCTCGTTTTGTTATTTTTGTTTTTATTTTATTTATTCAAATTGAAGCTTATAATGCATAAAGACGTTTTACAAAGAAAAAGATTAAAATATTTGAATAATATCCGTTCAATACATCTATTAATCCCTTATAATAATATTTATAAGAATTACTTACTTAAAGGTGATGTGTTTTGTGTGTATAAATGTGTGTGTATGTCGTGTATGTATTTTATCATAATTACTGTGTATAATAGCCACAAATATAAAGAAAGTAAAATTTTTTGTCTTGCGCATTTTATAAGCATTTTTTAATAATTTTAAATTCAGATTATTTCCTTACTATATGAAATTAACTGTAATTTTAAAATAACAATAAAAATGCAAAAAATACCATTCTGATATTCGTGAAATAAAATTGAAAATGTGTAAATTTTATTTAAAATTTGTCAGTTGGCAACGTCGAGAAAACGTTAAGTTATTTGTGATTGTCAATCGTTTCCGTTCGCACTCTGTTTTGTGAGCCGATATTCGACTAGTGTGGACAACACATCAATGCATCGTGGTAACCGACTAACAATATATTCCCCATTGAGATCAATCCTCCGGACCTACCTGACGTTCGTGAAATGCCATCTCTGACCAGTTATTTGACTCTGCCATTGGCTGAGAAAAGTTTTTGTTTATTTCTAACAATGTCACGTTTTGTTGGTCGGTCGGTTTGAGAGTATTTCATACAGTAAAGTATCACACTCTAAAAACATTGATATCGGAACATATATTTATTTGAAACCCTTTTTATTTAGCTTGTCTTGTCTGTCATCTAGAAATCTTGTATTAAATATTTGACTCACTTTGACCGAGAATTGCTCTGAAATTCGGCAGAGCCGTCCTCTTGATAAAAATAGAATAATCTTAGTTAATTTTACTTCAGTTTGATTATTCAAAATGCTGGCGTGACATTTTAAAATATATTGTATATGCCGGTGATATCTATCGTATTATTTTAAAAGTGACGTTTTTAATGGCATGCGAAATTTCCGAAATTAAAAGTAATATTTGAGTTTTGAGGTTAAACTTTAAATTTTTGGACGATTCTTTAAGGTTTTGCAACATTTCTGAATGTGTTCGTCTTAACGTACGTTCGGTGCGTTTACTTTATTAATAATTTGTTTTCAAATTGTTTAACAAATAAAATAAAAATTGTAATTGACTATTTGACGTTGTGAGAAACAATTCTGAATTTGGTGTAATATTATAAAATAATTTTGATTTTTAGATCATATAATCTTAATATTATTGATATATTAAGAGTTTTGAGGTTAACTAATAATATTCTTAATTATAATTACAATTAATTAGGATTTTTTGGAACTTAATGTGGTTTTTCACCCCGAAATAAAATTGTTTTAAACTAGTAAAAGTATAGATTGTTAAATGGCAAACAGTTCACACACAGCGCAAATTATATTTGCAGAAATCTTCGAAGCAAAAATAATAATTATAAATTGACCACTTTTAAAATAACAGCGGTAAATTCCAAGTATTCAATGAACGGAGAAAATATATTGGTACACCTGTTGATTGGAGAGAGTACTGAACCTCGAAGGATTAATAGTTTATAGAGGAAACTCCATAGATTTATGCATCAGTTTATAATTAAATCTTTCTTTCTGCCGGTCCATTTCAGTGTATAACATAATGCTGACAGTCGGTCAGTGTCGCATTATTTATTTTTCATTTATTGGTTTTCTTACAGCCATATATTAATAAATCTTGAAAAAAAAACAATTATTGATGTATAGACCCTTGGGCCAATTACAAGAAAACACATATATACAAGAATATTATACCAGGATCGAGAAAAAATAAGAAAAAACAATATGTCAAATAGCGAGTTGGTGTGAGTGTTATAGAGAAGGAGGCAGCGACTGCCAGACTTACGTTATAGCACCAAACAGGTATGAAACATTTTCTGCAGATGTACAACACAGTAGGTAAGATGGTTTGGATATTATGACATTTGAGTTCGGGGGATTTTGGCAGATAACAGGTAATACAGGTACAAAAAAATGTGCAAGTAAAATGTTGAAATATAAGGTATCAGGTTATATTGTAAAACAGTGGCCAGATAAAATATATCAAGTTCAGATTTTTTAATAAACCTAGTGTAAATGACATGATTATTTTTAGAGCTTCAAAGCGTCTGGCGGAAGAGATGATCCGCGAAAAGGATCTGGCGATCATTTATATGAGCGCATAGAATTATACCGTCAAACATATTAAAAAATTAGGGTTTTAATTTTTTTGCACCTGTATTATCTTTTATCTGCCAAAATCCCCCGAACTCGAATGTCAAAATATTCAAACCTTCTTATATTGTAGTGTACATCTACAGAAGATATTTCAGGGTTTAAACTATATCATAAGTCTGGAGTTCGCTGGCTCTTAGTCTATTACCTTTACGTGAAAGTGTAGGTATAAATAATTCTATATTTATAGTATTTTTTTTATCTACTTTACTTTAGAACCACTCAACTACCTCATCTTAGCTCTACACATCATCACTAAATCAACTTATATTCTAGCATATTTCACAGACATAATAATGTAGATATAATACATAATAATGTTGAAATAATACATAATATGTTGAAATAAAAGACATTAGTAGTAACACTAGTGAATAAAACATAATAAAATAAATAACAATATTAAATATAACATATTAAGATAAGTCTAACTATATTTATATATTGCATCACAACATTGAATCAATTTGTGGCTTAAAATAAATCGATTTAAAAATAGTCTTTTATCCATCTTTGTAATTAATTTACTATGTCCAAAACATCCGTGAATCTTTTTAATTGGTTTATGTAATTGGTATGCTGTGTTCAACATAATAATGTTTGAAACTGTTAAGATTCCTTAAGAAATAAAAGAAAATAAGGCTGACTTAACTTCCAGTGCGGAGATGAACATCACATAGATCCGTCGAGCCATTCAACCCATCAACAGTGATCAACAACCTTGAACTCTGTATCTCGCAAGAGTCTCTTTCTTCGTTTCTGTTTGCCCTTTCTCCTGAATTATTTTTCTCAATGTCTTTCCCTATCTAAAAGTAGAAGTCTCCGTCGCGTGTATTAATTTGCCGAGATAACTAATCACATACTAAATGTTTTCTAAACGAATGTATCTAGTCTAATTAATGCACTATCAATAAAATGAAAAGGCTATTCCTCCAATTTAGGCAATTTAAGTGGTTAATTTATTCTACGCACAAAATAAGTAAATGCGAGAAAATTTATTAAATAACTATTAAAAATATACTTTTGCTTTGTATTTCAGCCGCGAGTTAAGCGATGAGAACAGCGCCATCTAGTGTTGGTTATTGTTATACAAAGGTATCTGAAAATAATATGCAAATTTAAGATTTACAACTAAGAATTCAACGAAACGTCGAGAATCGTTTCTCGGCAAAACATACGGTTCGTATAAAATATCCGCAACCAGTTATAGTTGAATTGAGTATTTTTTTTTAATTTCAAAGAAATTGCACATATGATGTGTAAGGTAGAGAAATTTATTTATCTAGAAAATAATTTTGCCCGATTTTCGATATTTTTTCACTTCAATTATTTACAGCCACTTCGGAGAGGCTGGATTAAGCGCTTGTTCAGACACAGCGGGAACCGTGCAGTTTCAGAATCGCGTTTCAAAACACGCGATTTGTGTCATCTGTTCACACAGCCGCGGTTAATAAGCGATTTGTGCGCGCGAAAATAAACGTCAGTTTGACAGTTCCGGTGACGTTCTCCATCTTTGAATATCAGAGATATATTTGCTCATTAATTTGTTGACGACGGCCGTGTTCCAACACAAAAAAAAACACAAAAATATCATTCTGTCAGTTCATTTTTGGTGAACCTACTTCCCTAAAATATTCTTTTTTCCACCATTTCCAAATATCTCCACCAACTCCTGCCAAGCTTGGTTCTTGGCATATTTGAGTAATCCTCACACCGAAGATTCCATATTACAGGTCCTTTCTCCACTTCATCAATAAAAAGTTCAGTGTCAAAGCAATCCATAACCACATAAAAGAGAATATAGTCCACGCGTGCTCCCGTTATGACATGGGAACTGTGCGGTGCTCGCAACGCGACTGAACGCTCTCGTAAGGCTCCATAGTAATAGGATCGTGCGGACGCCGTGCGGGTCTATTTTCTAGCGGTTGGGTTGCGGGCACCGCGGCGGTTGACTAACCGCACGGTTGTGTCTGAACGATCACATACAAACCTAGGTAAATAAGACCCGCACGGATCCCACGCGATTCTGAAACTGCACGGTTCCCGCTGTGTCTGAACAAGCGCTTAAAGTACACCAATTTTATCGGTTTTTCCCAATTTGCTATACCTTAAAAAATGTAATTTCACTAAAATTGGAATCACGAACTGTGTACAATATTTCCTATTTCCATGCTTTAAAGTACTGTACCTTTACCTTTTCTTTACTTTTCCTTCGCGATACAAGGGTCAAGTTGACTCCTTTCAATCTAGGCAGACAACAATGCGGAGTCTGCAAGGTTGTGAATGTGGAGAAAGCAAATGGTACGGCGATGCAAAGTGGTATTTTATTTTTAAGAGAGCAATATGCTAATCCGATTACGTATCGAGCTGTGAAATATAGCAGCGCGCTCTATTTTACGACATAAGGATATATTTATTATCTTCATAAATATTAAGTCGGACAATCTGCGACTACTTGTCACTGACGCGGCAGTTGGGAAATGTTCTCGACAGATGACCGATGGTCAGTGAAATAATATTATGTACGTAATGTTGGTTGATAAACAAAAATACAAATTATTTTAATTAACACTAAATTAAACTTTTTAATTTTATTTTATTTTATCACCATTATGGTTCCGAGAGGCGCAGTCCCTCTCATAATCAGATGCAATTAATAATTGTTATTAAATGAACCGGATAAAAGAAGAACTGCTCCTCTCGAAACTCTATTAGTGACAAAATACACACGTAACTATAAAATACTAAACCTATGTGTATTACAAAGTTTAATTCAGTGTTAATTAAAATAATCATGTTGCAGCAACAAAGTAAATGCTATATCAATCGATAAAAAATTATTTATTTATCAATGGCCTTGTCGGCTTTTACGGTGAAATATAAAGTAGAAGAATTTTTATATACCTAACACAAACACAGAAACCGAAAACTAAATAAAATTAAAGCATATTTAAAAAAGAAATGATCAATCATTATACCACTTTAAAATAAATAAATATATATATATAATATAAACAATGATTAGTACAAGAGTAAATAGCAATAAATAAAACTTTTGACAAAATGACAATAAAAGAAAATAAAGAACAATAAGTAAAAAGCAAATTCAGAAAGGTGATAATTTAAGGAGAACAAAAATAAATAAAAATAAGTAATTCTTTAATTCGGGTATGCTAGTAGGTACAGTGAAAAATGTCAACGAATTTCGATCTACATACAATGAAAATACAAATATTCGCGTTTGCCCACGGCTTGGCACGACAAAAAGACCATGCGACAAAAGGTCCACGAAACATTTGAACTAATGACACAATTACAAGAAACAAAAACTACGAAATGTTATTTTTATGAAATAACTCTAAATAAATTATCAATTATTGATAATAGTGACGAAATTATTTAATATAGTTTCACAAATTCCAAACAACCATAGACCGTAATGCAACAACAAATTTGAGGTCAGAGACTTATGGTATCGGTTATAAATACCGCGCGCGAAGTATAGTTGTTTAAAATAATTTTAAATTTAACAAATTTTTAATAATAATTATTAAAGCAAATTAAAAATTGTCCAAAATTTCTTGGCGATTATCCATTAAGTTAATAGGTACAATAAAATTTCGTGTTTGCTTTTAACCAAAATTTATTTTCTTCATCTTTTAGTTTGAATTAATGACGGACATCGACAGATTCATTATTATTATTAAGATGTGATTTATATTGTGTTATTTCCAATACTACTACATATTTAAAATCTATGTAATATTTATATTGTAATAAAAAAATATACGTCTGTAGAGTGCCATGAGTAAAAAATCGATGTGTACCACATTCGATACTATTCAATGAATGTTTTATTTACTACAAATGAAATTAACATGACGTCTCTTAACCAAGTTAAAACATTATTGGGAAATTTGGAATACGAGTCAACATTTTATATGCGTCTACTATTCATGTGTGAATTGAGAAAGGTACCGGCGCATACCACACACGGCCACTTATATTTGTGACGTGGGACAGGAATATTATTTTTGGCGAATACTATCATCGTGGCGACAGAGATGGCGCTATCTGATTCGAATCATAACATATATATAACGATATTTTTGTGGTTGAAATCATAGATAATTAAATTAATGTGGACTTGTTTTCATTGAAGGATTTCAGGTGGCTCACTCTATTCTTGCTTGCAGACTTGCAGTCTGCTCCGAAAACATGTGATAAATAGTTATTATTTAAACATCGTAATATACACAATATGTTTTATTAATTACTACTATAGTTTCGAGAGGAGCAATGCCTCTCATCATTAGGTGTAGATAATAACTAAAATATATATTTTATTGTTATATGTAGTGATGCAGCGAATACTACTTTCACGAATATCACGAATTCAGCGAATACGAATACGAATACAACACAATCTTTCTTTACTAATCTTTTTTTACTAAGAGATTGAATAATAAAAATTTACCACCGGCAAATTTTTGTTCAAAAAGCAAAAATTTATTTGATCCGTTTGTACGTTTCCCGGTCGAAAATAAATATTAGGTCCTTACATATGAAATTGGCGTTTAGTATGGGAGGAACATAAAGCCGATTTTTTTTTATTATAATATTTTTATTTAATCAAAGTATGTACCATTGCTATCTATGCACTTTTGCCATCTCATAGGTAGTTCATCGATCCCTTTACTAAAAAAACCATTCGGACGGGAATCAATAAAATCTTTGAAGGCGGTTTGGACTGCCCCATCGGAGTTGAATTTTTTCCTTTGCAAGAAGTTATCCAAATTTCGAAAAAAATGGTAATCTGTTGGGGCAAGGTCCGGAGAGTACGGTGGATGTCTTAGACATTCCAATTGAAGCTCCTCTAATTTGGTAGCCGTCTGTTGTGCAGTGTGTGGTCTAGCGTTATCATGAAGCAGCAGTGGCCTAGAGCGATTAACCAGCCTCGGTTGTTTAGCAGCTTTCTTTTCCATCATGTTTTGCAGTTGCGGACAATAGACTCTATCTGCCGTTAAGCCAGTCTGGCCAGATTTGAAGATTTAAAATCCCTTCAATGTTGATTGTGGTGGCCGGTTGGTAGGGTCAACGCAGCAGTCCAACGCGCGTTTTTATTTGCTTCACTCAATTCGTGAGGTACCCACCTTTCAAGCTTTTTCACCTTACCAATTTGCTTCAAGTGGATTAAAACAGATTTATCACTAACACCGCAGCCTGCAGCTAACTCGGATGTGGTTTGCGATGGATCCGCTTCCACAATAGCCTTCAATTCTTCATTATCAACTTTGGTCTCCGGCCGTCCACGGGGCTTGTTCTGCAGGTCGAAATTTCCAGAACGAAAACGTTGGAACCAAAAACGCACTGTGTTTTCTTTTGAGGCACCGTCGCCATACACATCATTAATCCTTCGAGCCGTTTCTGCAGCACTGGTGCCACGGTGGAACTCGTACTCGTAAATAACTCGATATTTCAAGTTTTTCATTTTGTAAACTGAGTGACGCAAAGAAAAAAACAATTGAGGAAAAAACAAATGAATTATAATTTTCAAAACACAAATACATGAGTAAATAGCTGTATAAATTTGGATTTGGAATTCCTAACCAAAGAGAAGATATTTGAGATCAAATTTGCCAGTACGGCAAAACACCAATTTCATATGTAAGGACCTAATATAACTTTTTTCAGGCTTACGAGAGGTCATGTTATTAGATTTAATTTGAAATTATTTTATAAGTCAATTAATGTATATTATGGATGTCTCACAGAGACGAAACTGTATTTTATTATTATTATGGGAAAGTAGGTATAGAAGTCATTTACGGGGTATATCGGACTTACGACCGATCGTATGGTAGGCTTAAGTGATCACTTTACACATAGGTAACGTTCGCCATTTCCACCATGATAGAATATAACATGTCTTACTTATAAGAGTTAACACTTTTACACACAACGGAAATAATAGAGAACAATACGTATTACTAAATATGAATGAAAAATATATATTAGAAATTAGAAGAAAGAACTCATGTTATGCTGTGAAACAAGTATCTTGAGAACTCAACAAATCAATTCATTCGATGTTAGGGGAATCCCCGATAATAGAGTGCGTAGGTGTATGCGGATACACGGTGCACAGCCAAACCGTAATTTCCGTTGCGTTCAGTTATAAATAGTTTGTTTTTAATAATATCATTTATGTAATGATATTTTTTTTCGATTATTAATAAAATAAATATTTACTTCTTCCTTAGAAACCGACATGTAAAAGTACCGTAATTTTTGACGGTTTATAGCTAGTTTTTAATAAAATACGTTAAAAATAATGCCACAATTAGCTGAAACATCAGCCCATACATTAATTACTGGGGTTGAGAAAAGGCCCTTTGACTATCGTATTCTTCCACTAAATAAAAACTCCAGGTGACACATTGTAGAACGGAAAGACATAGAGATATGCTAGACAAAATTAGTATGGCTGTTAAAAGCCACCCGAGCAGTCTCGGATTCAAATGACAACTCCGTTTTTGAAAGAATCAGGATCCTAGAGTTCAAGTAAGCAAAATTCGTAACGTATGGCATTCAAAACTATTAAATTGCGCAAGGTCCTGAAGAGAAACTATACAAATTTTGGTTTAGATGAATAGATGTGGACCGCCAAAAAGACACCTAATTTAATAGCTGCATACCCACACATGCACATTTAAGTTGTCAGCGATTACTATCGTCATTACGGCTAATGACCTAAGATTAAAAGTGAACCTCGCCACAAGAGTGCTAGATATATTGCCGCAGCGTCAATAATATGCAATTCTCGGGCAAAATTTCAATGTCATTATCATAATTTTTAATGAAGTAAATCGACCTTGATCTGAGCAGTTTACGCGTTGACAAATAATTGAATAAAACCGAGCGGAAATGTTTAAATCGTGAACGCTATTTCCTCGAATGTTTAAGCGGATAAAGCACCAAATTGAGCCGTCAATTGGATAAAAATGAAACGACCGCTGTAATATCGCGAGCGCAAC
The DNA here is from genome assembly GCA_016648135.1 of Agrypnia vestita. NCBI lineage: Eukaryota > Metazoa > Arthropoda > Insecta > Trichoptera > Phryganeidae > Agrypnia > Agrypnia vestita. The sequence goes on along the minus strand of JADDOH010001977.1, from coordinate 181,414 downwards.
TTAAATTGGGATATTTATAACAATCACGTTTTACGTCAAACGACAAATGTTATGAGCGTCAAATATATTTTTTACAATACGATATTTTGAGTAATCCACGCGCGGCTAGAGAGCCTCTATTCTACTGCTGAAAGTGACATTTTTATTGAATACACTTTTGTTGTAAATTAACTAAGTGCGAATATTTTTATGTACAGTGCCGCCTTTTTCTAGAATAATTCAGAATTACCGACATTAAATTTACACCCTTAAGGAGTTATACCACCCTGGGAACCGGAAATGTACGTCAAAATTGGATAATTTTTTACAAGGAGGTCATTGATATCATAGCTATGTCAGCTGTAGAAGAACATTTAGTGTTCTTATTTTGAAATAGTACTATTACTATTATATGCAGCGATTAAGAATCATACTTGTAATTCACAATAAATCGAATTTGGTGGGGGATGGGAGGTAGAGGGTGGCAACAATTTTGCGAACGAGTCTATACGCAGTTATAGAAAGAGTCTATACGCAAATTTTACCTCGATTGGATAACGTAAAATGCGTAATTTTCACTTTCAAGATTTTTCCACGTTCAAGACCAGCGGTGAAGTTAATATAAAGGTTAATTTTAATTAAATAAACAACTTCGTATTAACCACTTAACTAGTAACTCTAGCCTACCGGTTTCAATACCATCGTATCTTCATCAGGACGGACGCAAACTAACTATTCATTGCTTATTCTAGCAAAAAAATCAATTTTTGAACGGGGTTGAATAAAAATTGATTTGTTTGCTAGAATAAGTAATGGATAGTTAGTTTGCGTCCATCCTGATGAAGATACGGTGGTATCGAAAGCGTAGACGTTAAGTTACTAAAGCGGTTAATGCAAAGTTGTTTAATTAATGAAAATTAATGTATGTCCAACCACAAAGTTAACGCATTAAACATCAATAATATTAATATAAACGATTTAAAAAACGTATGTTTTGGGGACATCTAATTTAATAAATTCATCGAGGACTTACCATAAAGTAGTACGTCACGATAACGCCGATCGGAAGTGACGTGGCGAGCAAGAAATACCTCCAGGAAGCGAGAGAAACGGCGACCAGGGGCACGAGCACGCAGCCCAGGCAGTAGAAGACCCCGATGCACAGGTTCAGCCCGAAGGTCCTCATGCTTGGCCGGACGTACTCCATCACTGCAGAAATAACAAAACTGCAGATACACTTGTACAAAAATTACAAAAACAACAAACATACAGGTTTCCAAAAATATATACGTCATCCCTTGTAGGGCTTAAAGGCCAACTCATGATCAAAACATCAAAATATGAAGTAAATACACTTAATTACCAATTTGTAAAATAAATTTACAGGTTAGCGAAGTACATTTTTTACAGTATGTAGAGCCCAAGTTAGCTAATAAAAAAATTAAATCATGGAATGGAAAGTAATATATTTTTATTATAGTCCACTCTTAAATATGTTCCGTCTTAATAATAATATTCCCGGTATAATCCCACCCCCTACCCCCACTGTTGGCACTCCGTCCTTTCACCTTTCACACTAGTATATAAGCGCATAACTTTTGTATGTTTAGACAGTTAAGATCCCTGAAGAAGCTACGGTAGTAGCGAAACCTGGTTGGATTTTTAATAAATATAAGTGGTGTGTAACAAAGTTATTATTATTTATTTAATTATAATATACTTTTAATGATCAATAGTAGAGCATATTTGTTACGTGATAAATAATGTAACAAAAATTAGAATCTTAGAATATGGAATGAAGTCACTCTTAAAACTGATGTGTCAATTTTCACGAAATTCACAGAAGTAACAATATCTCGAAAAATAACGATCTTTTACGAAGATCGTACTTCGACATTCTAATATGTCGTGAGTTGACCTCAAGAGGATCACCGGGCCTTCAAGGAATGACGTTGACTTTTGACTGACTTGAACCTACCAATGATGTACATCATGACGAAGTTGCTATCGGTGGCCAGGCCGGACAGGAACCTGCAGGTGGCGAAGGTGGCCAAGGAATTGGAGAACACGGTGGCCATGTTGCCCAGGAAGGCGAGGCCGTTGGCGATGCACAGCACCGGCAACCTGCCCACCCAGTCGGAGAGGACCCCCAGAGACAGGGTGCCCAGGACTGATCCGATGAAGAAGGTGGACTGCCCCAGAGCAGGCTTCCAGTCGCTGCCACACACCCAGTCCAGCTAATTTGAAAGAGTACGTAATATTATAGAAAAAAATAATATAATTTTAAATATTCTATACAACTTAAAGCATAACTTAATATACAGGGTGTAACAGAACTTGCTCTGTTTGCACAGTACTTTACAGCTAGATTCCTACCTCAATTATGAGTCGAAAATGTTCAAGCAATCAAGCAGTAGTTAAGCAATCAATTAATGTATATTATGCATGTCTCACAGAGACGAAACGTCTCTGTGAGACATCCATAATATACATTAATTGATTAATGATGTCTCTTTGACAAGAAATCCAGCACTACCGTTCTGAAAGATTTGAACAAAATCAAAAATATTCTGAGTTAAGCAATCGATTATTGACTGCTAGGCCCTGCGGACGACTATGTATTAGTGTCTGTGATTAGCTACCGCCCATTGCCAGATGCTTTTCTAATAATTTGGTTATTTTTTGAAACTGGTAATGGCGAAACCACGCAAAGCTTACTGCATTTTTGAAGCAACCATAATACAGACAATAAACCGCCGTGTATTTCGATTTTGATACATTTCCAAGCATTTATATTCTAACCTCGAAATTAATTGACAAAAATATAGCCACCCGCAGAAAAAATAAAATTGAAACAAAAAATAAAATTGTGTAGGTACTTCGCCTTGAAGTGACTCGAAAGTGTTAAATATTCTATACAAATACTTCTACACATTAAATAATATCTAAATGTATTTGAAAATAATCCGTATACCTCCTTTCTTAAAAAAACATCCGATTTGTTTAATTTTTGAAGCTGGAAATGGAAAAATAACGCTTTTCTCGATGCGTTTTAAGAGCATTCATAATATACATAGATTATAGATAACCCACAGAGACGAAGCCATTTATATGGGAAATTAGGTATAAGGATAAAGTAGTTTGGGTGTTTATAGGGCTTCAGACATTAACATTAATTGTGTAAACGTAAAAAAAGCATATGTGTAAAAAGTAATAAGCAGTTTTTGAATGTAAAATACTAAGAAAAATTAATGGCTTTAGACAACTGATCTATCGGCGCTAGAAAATTTAACTAACAAAATGCAAATGAATAAGGAGATTGAAAATTCAATTGATTAGGAAACAATTGTAAGGTCCTTAAAGGTACAATAGGCTGGTGCGAGTGAATACCCCAGGGGATGCGACCTGACGTAGATGAAGTTTGGAAGACAATTGAAGCAGGATGTGAATATCCGGGAATTGAAAAAGTATCAAGGATAGGAGTCGGAGGAGAGTAGATTAGATTATAGGATGAAGATGTCAAATCCCACTCTGGAATGTTTTGCCAGATAGGTATTTTTTAAACTTTTAAGAATTCCCGATGAGACTGTAGTTTCGCGTCTCGGTTATTAAGCGGTTATGACCGGAATCCATCGGACGGTCTTTCTGCGTACGTACGGTCTGCTCTATTTACACAGTTCAATAAACGGGTGACAGACAGCTCAACTTTAGAACTATCAACACGATTTTCGCGACAACATATTTACGTGCGCGCATGCACCTGAATACATACTTTTAAGTGAAGAAGGGAAAAACTTCATTTCAAAATGAAGACTACAACACACACACGTTCACCAGTTTGAAGACTACAAAGTGTACACTACAATTGTAGTACTACGAAATGAAGTGAAGTAAATGAAGTGAAGTAATGAAGTAATTGTAGTATTAATGAAGTGAAGTAATGTAATGAAGTAACTGTAGTATTAATGAAGTGAAGTAATGAAATGAAGTATTTTTTTCCCAAATAAAAATTTAGCGAGCTAAAAAAAAAAAAAAAGGTCGCCAGACAGATTTCTTCGTTCGATTCCAAAAAATTTTTTCATAACTCCCAAAATTTTTCAAACCATGGGGGGGGGGGTTGTTACAGATTCCAGAAAATTCTTCATATATCTACATCAACTTTCCAAAAATTTCACGTAAAAAATACACTATTTAAAATGTGTTTCTCATACTTTCGATAACTTTGAAGTGTATGTACTTTGTAGTGTTCGCTTTGAAATGAAGTGTACTATTTGAAGTTTATACTTTCAATAACTTTGGTGTTTGTAGTTTGTAGTGTGCACTACACATCAAAATGTGCGAAGTGTGCACTTCAATGTAGTGTAGTACTACATTGTAGTAGTGAGTACAGAGCGGACCCATCACTAATACTTTATTATGTTATCCAGAGTCAAAATAGTTACACTGCAGACTACGTTATTTGTTCATTTGCTTGTGTAAGTCATTAAGAAACAGAGGAATAAATATAGATCCATTAATATTTTTATTTTTTCAATTGATTGAGCAACATTGTAGATTGACATTTTTAAAAAATATTGATTAATTTATTTGTATATATCTACTTTTATGTGAGTTTTTTTTTCATCAACATGTTTCAGAAATTTCCATTCCATCATCAGGGTGCTGTATAACTGTCAAAAAATTCGAGTGAAATGTTTTTTGTTCCTTGTTTTTAATAATAATAATAATTTTTAATAAAATAATTTTTCAAATAATTTGGAAAAACAAGGACCAAAAAATATTTCATTCGAATTTTTAACAGTTATACAGGACCCTGATGATGGAATAGTAATTTCTGAAACATGTTGGTGAAAAAAAAACTCGCATAAACTCATATACAAATAAAATAATCAATATTCTTTTATTAATATTTTTTATATAAATCATCAATTTTCCGCAATTTTTCATTAAATACAAGAAAAAACTTGATGATGTATCCATACTAGGAAATAATTGATCGCCTCTCTACAAAATAACAAACTTATTTTTGTTAAACCCAAGATTCTAAAGAAATATTTAATCTAACCTAAGTAATTATTTTGGAAAACAAAAAAAAAGGAACATTAATTAAGATAAATTATAGAAGTCCCATAGAGACGAAGCTATTTATTTGGGAAATGTATACAGAAGTCTTTTTAGGGTGGCCCAGGGCTAATGATCTGTATGATCTGGCATAAGTTATCACTTTACACAACGCAACGTTCACCAATTCCACCGTTAGAATATCCACATGTATGTTCCACACATTATCAATTTTTTTAAAGTTGTGTATATTGTAACGAGGCTAAAAAGAATCCACGCACTCATGTCAAGTGACAGTTGTTTGAAATGATCACAATACTAACGAAGATTCTAGAACGGCCTAGCATAATTTACGACTTACGATAAACATCTCCAAAAGTCTGAAAACCGCGAGGAACTTCTCGAAAACGCGGGAAACGTCTGGGAATTTAAGAATTAGCAAATATAAATACGGCACACGGGAGTAAGGATGCGTCAGTTGTTTTTGAGTTGTTTTGGGCGCGCGCGTTTGACAGCGATAATAGAAGCGAAGGTAGCCGCGAGTCGCGAGTTGCCAGGACGGCCAGGTGAGCCGACAGCGAAGATTCTCGAAAGTTCTTACGTAGCGAAATTAATAAGTGCGGAAATTGGATGGAATATTCTAGTGAATAGTGAATAAAGTGTCAAAGCGAATATAAAGTGTCTATTTACGAGTGATAAATTTGCGAAAGTTTAATTTAAGGAATAGCGTTACATTTAATAGTGTTAAGCGACTTTTTACTTTAGTTTAATTAATTAATCGGTATTCAATAAATTCTGTATTAAATCCCAGCGTTTTCCTCCTGCAGCCACGACACGTGATAATATGTTGCATTATTTAAAGTGATTACTTATACCAGCTCAAACAGATCAATTAGCACTGGGCCTTCTTTACACGTTTTCCATATAAATAGCTTCATATCTGAGGGACTTCTATAATTTGTTATCATTAATTATTATCCTTCTGGGGACAAAATCCAGTTATTGTGATCTCAGAACATACATATTAGGTCCTTACATATGAAATTGGCGTTTTTCCGTACTGGCAAATTTGATCTCAAATATCTTCTCTTTGGTTAGGAATTCCAAATCCAAATTTATACAGCTATTTACTCATGTATTTGTGTTTTGAAAATTATAATTCATTTGTTTTTTCCTCAATTGTTTTTTTCTTTGCGTCACTCAGTTTACAAAATGAAAAACTTGAAATATCGCATTATTTACGAGTACGAGTTCCACCGTGGCACCAGTGCTGCAGAAACGGCTCGAAGGATTAATGATGTGTATGGCGACGGTGCCGCAAAAGAAAACACAGTGCGTTTTTGGTTCCAACGTTTTCGTTCTGGAAATTTCGACCTGCAGAACAAGCCCCGTGGACGGCCGGAGACCAAAGTTGATAATGAAGAATTGAAGGCTATTGTGGAAGCGGATCCATCGCAAACTACATCCGAGTTAGCTGCAGGCTGCGGTGTTAGTGATAAAACTGTTTTAATCCACTTGAAGCAAATTGGTAAAGTGAAAAAGCTTGAAAGGTGGGTACCTCACGAATTGAGTGAAGCAAATCAACAAACGCGCGTTGACTGCTGCGTTGCATTACTCAACCGGCATAATAATGAAGACACTGCACAACAGACCGCTACCAAATTAGAGGAGCTTCAATTGGAATGTATAAGACATCCACCGTACTCTCCGGACCTTGCCCTAACAGATAACCATTTATTTCGAAATTTGGATAACTTCTTGCAAAGGAAAAAATTTAGTCAAAAAGGGCAGTCCAAACCGCCTTCAAAGATTTTATTGATTCCCGTCCGAATGAACTACCTATGAGATGGCAAAAGTGCATAGATAGCAATGGTACATACTCTGATTAAATAAATATATTATAATAAAAAAAAATCGGCTTTATGTTCCTCCCATACTAAACGCCAATTTCATATGTAAGGACCTAATATAATTTTTTTTTTTAAATATTTTTTTTTGTTTTTATTTATTTACTAACGCCCTCCCTACAGGGCTTTTACAAACAGATATGTAAAGTATACATTAATAGAATATATAGTTTAAAGAAAAAAATAATAACATGTAAAAATATTAATGACATAAAGTGGAAAGAAAATACTTCGAATACAGATACAAATAATATGTTTAAAATATACGTTGTAAGTAGAAGAAAAATTAACTAAATTCACATAACAAATACGAGAACATCCAATACTCTTTTGAACAATAACGTTCCACCTACAAAAATTTACAGTAGAATAGAGAGTTGATCTTGTCATCTGCTAAATTTGACGCTTTTTATGTTTATCCTTAGCATGCCAACGATATTTATATCGTTTTTGAAGTGCATGTCCGACAATGATCAGTATACCGATGGTTGTTTTACCAAAGCACCTAATATAATATAAATTCGCTTTTATAGAAGAGCAACTATAGAGTTGCTTCCATATCGCTTTGCTAGACAACTCTGCCCGCGCGCGCTTGTCATCGCCTTTAAACATAAATATTGGTTCGCGATACATCGAGAATGTTCGACAGGTTTCTCCTTATTTCTAGTGATTATGGTTTCTTCGAGAATAGTTCAGTTGATTCTAGATTCATTTGAACTGTTTAAGACACTTCTATTATATGAAGTTACCCTTGTTTTAGACTCTCCTCATGACGATATATTTATAAACAAGCGGGGCCGTGCGCTTTACGTTGCGCAAATTATATTTAAGATATATATATTTTTTTAAGATGTTTATTCTAGCTTTTTTACACAACGGCTTTTGCCTCCTTCAGCTTTTTATCTGTTCTTCATTCACAATGTTTTCTGTTAAACTTGTTAATACTTACTCAGTAAATTTTTTTCGTAGAAATTTATATTAAGTTATGAAGTGACGTGTGGAAAAAAATTTTCAATATAAAATCAATGTAAATATTTAAATAAATATATTACTGGGGTCAAGTCAAAAATGATATGAACATAAAATATCGCGTGTTCAGAATGTATGCATATTAAAAAAAATGTTTACAGATTGCAGGTGATTATAAACAGAAACTATGTTGTACAATGATGACAATAACCACTCACTACCTTGACAGTGAAACAATCACTGTCAAGGTAGTGGTTATTGTTAAGTAATCACTGCACCGGAATAATAATCAGAGCTACGGTTCACGATTTCGCTTTTCAATATTTAGTACTGGTCATTTTATATTTTTATAGTTTATTATTAAGAAGCAGATTAATCACCAAATTCAAATCAACTTAGTCATTACGTATTTAACTGTAAATAGTTTCGGATATTTTATACGAACCGTATGTATTTCTGAGAAGCGAATCTCGACATTTCGTTGAATACTTATTCAAAGTCATCAGGAGGACGACCTTTACCTGCGGAGGTGGAGGTAGGACTGATTAGGTACTGCTTTCTAGGGCGTAAATTGTATGCACTTTGTTGTGGAGTGTTCTCTTCTTCTACAATAGAGGTCGCCAGTGTGCAATATGTACTAGTTACGTCGGCGGATTTTACTGCGACTTCTCTCAAGGGCTGAATCAGTGTCGTTAGAACAAGGCGCCAAATACTTGATAGTTTGTAACTGTCATCTCTATTGAAATTGGGATATATATGGTTTGTATATTTCAATGGACTCCCTCACAATCTGGGTATAAGGTACGGTTCTGTTGATAAGATTTTTGCCTTGTCAAATCTGATGAAATGACAGAGGGGAATCTCTGTCATTTCAATTTGGATGCATGTTCGCAGATTGCCGATATATTGGAGTTGTTGTTTTTAATTGCTCCAATATGTTCCTTCAATCGGGTAGCGATATTGCGTTTGGTTTATCCTATGAAGAAAGTTCCACAATCGCATGGCACTCTGTAAGACTCGAACGGTGTGTTATCTTTTACACTACCTAACATACGTGAGATCGAACTATGGGGGCTGAAAACTGTTTTTATATTTAATTTCAACGACACCCGGCTGATTTTGTCAATAAGACCTCTGATGTAAGGTAAGTATGCTTTATTTCTTGGGACATCGCATATGCTAGATCGTTTTCTTGATGTCCGTACGTTCGGAGAGTATCCATTAGCTATGAGTGCATCCTGCACTGTTTTTCTTTCCGAGGCAATGTTTTCCTTGTCGCAAATTCTGTCAGCTCGTGTTATTAATGCTGTGGGAACCGACCTCAGTTGCGCTGGATGGCGATTGTGGAGCTTTCTACATAGGACAATAAAGCATACTTACATCAGAGGTCTTACTGACAAAATCAAGTTCGCCGGATGAACATTAAACGAGAGTTTTGTCTCTGACAGCTCTAATAAGGTTAAAAAGTTTTATAATACGAGCGTTGGTAATATTTACTAATGAACGGTCATCTGTTAGTTTATTGTCGATATACTAGCGGATATTTGGTTTTAGTTTATAAGATCGGTCCTAAATCAACCTGCCAATAACTACCTGGCAAGAAACTAGAAAATACTTAATTTTAAATATTCATTACATTTCATTATTTGTCAATTATTTAAAAATGCACTTGAATGCATATAAATAAGGAATCACAATAAGTCGAATAAGTGGCAAATTAATTAAATATAATTATTTTGAAACCATAAATGGCATTTAATTACAACAGCACGTGTAATTTACGCTCTGACCCGTTGTTCATCTATCTAAATCTATGCTCAAATGTCAAGGTCTCCCCATGGTATGTATATACACGAATACAAAAAATACTCGACAGTTTCCGCCTTTTAAAATTATAACTACCAACAGTTACATTATATGCCAATCTTGTTAGTTTTATTGTTATAAGCTTAGACATTTAAATATCTACATTAATTTGACGAGTTTACATCAATTTGACGTGAGTTTAAGGGTTCCGATCGATCTAGTGCGTCTTTCGGGCACTTTCAGGGAGATGCGTTGCGCCAAAGCTGGGTAGTCAAACCTAGAACTAGGTGGTTTGTGTAGGAAGACAAGTCAAAAGTGTTCATCATCAAGTTCGATTTCATCAATTAACGTGTTTTTTATCGTATTATTTTTATTTCACGATTTTACCTAATTAATTGTATTGAGTGGGGTGTTACTCAATCGGTTTAGCGTGGAATGGAAGCTGGCCATTTTTCGTGCACGAGGATGAGAAGATGACGCAGGAATCACAATATCGTAATAAAATACCAATTTAATTAATTATATATTTAATGGACTAAATTTTTATTTATTTTTGTTCCACATAAATTATATATACTTATTTATTTTAAAGTGTCCTAATAATTGTTCATTTCCCTTTTAAATATGTTTTAATTTTGTCTTTTATATTTATTTTTTGGTCCATTTTATATTATTTATCGGGTATATTGGTTTAATTATCTTTATTTTACTTTATTATTAATTTGTTAAAGGTTTCTTATTATTACTGTTAACTTGTGTACTAATCATTGTTATTGTTCATTTCTCTTAAATGTGTTTTATTTCTATTATTATTTTTAATTATTTACTTTTAAACGTGTTTTATGTTAGGTGTATAAAAATACTTGTAATTTTCTTGTACTGTAAAAGCCCACTAGGGTTGATTAATAAAAAATAAATAAAAATAATAATCATGTTAATATGACACCACAAAGTAACTGCCAAATCAATCATTAATACTTTCTATTCTTTCAAAAATACTCCTAATATAGAAAAATAGGTAGTAAATAGGCTAAAAGATGATTATAGAAATACACTCGAGTGGTCTAAACAATGTTAACTACAAATTTGATTAATATAAATGTTCTCAGGGTTTCACGGCCGTTCAGAATCTTGTGTACAGTTTTATGGGATATCTTGCTGTGTATTCTGGCCAGAAAGTTTTTATCCGCACTGTATAGATATATACGGGAGAATATCCCAGAAAACTACACACAGAAGTTTGATTAATATGAAATACTACTGTATTGAATTACTGTGAAATGAACATACCTCCGAAACAATGCTTTCAAAACCATTGTCCTTGTTATATATCCATCCATCATTACATGGTACAGCTGTCCACGACGGCATATCGTCACCCATGGTGCTGTTCAAAATAGTCCAGTGTCCTTCTACACCAGGGTCATCCCACTGAAACTTTTTGCAGGAGACGTCCTTCAACGGCTTTAGGTACTCCCTGATCCTTTCCACGGTCTCTTCATTCATCTCTAAGCCCTGCAGATCTGAAGAATTGCACCAGTGTTCTGGCACTACACTGATGAAGGTCTGAGAGAAGTAGTGGAATGCGGAGACAATGTTGACTATTGAGAATAGCAGCATGAGGAATACTTGGTAACGACCAAAATCACCAGCCTTCTCCAACATGGTATCAATATCAATTATAGGTTTCGACATCTTGTATTAGCAAAATAAATCAATTATAAATAAAAATATTTAAATTACTATTGAAGTCAAAATAAAACCGATTTTTAAATTTAAAACTTATTTTGTTATGTTGATTTGGTAGGGGTTAATTAAGATTAATTTAATTCGTTTTAAAATCTAGCAGTCATTTTTATAGGTTTTATAATAGAGTTTGCGTATATTGCACTAGTTTTATCACTTTTGTTTTCTGGTAAGTTTTAAAATTTAGTATTTGATTATATCAGTGTTATAACTAAAATTTGGTTTTTTATGGGATTATAACTACAGTCTTAAAAATTAAGTTGATTTATAATAAATATGTCTCAAATATATATAAATCTCTCGATATAATACAATTTATACAATAAATGTCTCATTTATAAATCTTTTACTATCGAACTGTGTTAAGACATAATTATTTGAAAAATTATTTTATGATCAGTCCTTCAAATTTTATTTATGAGTTTTAAATAAAATTACGTATTACGAAATTATGTTTGAAAATATTTTGCAGATGCTAATCACAGATGTTTTTCATTCACATTTGCTTCTTGTAATTATCCAGATGGTATGTCGATCGATTAAAAATACGATGTCATTTTTTAATTTATAGGTCAATGAACTCTTCAACAAGCTTATTAAATCCTTAGACTATTTTAATTTATACACTGGTCAACTTTGATGTCAAATAAGTAATGCTGATGTTTGAAGTAAACACTTTGTTATAATCGTTAATTTTGTAGATTTTACTTAATACTCCACCCAAAGTGCAGGGTTAACTCTAGTTGATTCTCCAGGTGGCAGAAATTCACATTCTGAAACAAAAAAGGAATATTTTGTAAAAATAAGTATAACTTAAATAATTATTAAAATATACCTACTCTACTTATTTTAACCATTGTTTTAATCCTTAAGAAATAAAAATCTAAAAATATATTTAGTTAGCATACTTTTTAAGAATTTAAACTACCGTGAAAAAGGATCGAGATCTTTTCGAGACATTTACGATAAATAAACATAACGCTGCAAATACTTTTGTTTTATTTATTTTTTATATTTAAAATATTATAGAGACCTGGAAGGTATATGGATAACACTTTACAAAATAGTTCAATATAAAAATAATAATCACACAAAGTCATTTGTTATATTTGACTTAGTTTTAGCATTTTTGTCACTTCTATTTTGAAATTGTTAGTAGTGAATTATTTGGCCTGTTGTGGTAGGTTGTTGTATAATTTTAATCCGTTACAAATTAGTCGTGTTTTTTGTTTTGGCTTGAGCCGTTCTAGTGTAGTGTCAAATATTAATTACTACTACCTACTTGCTACCTGCGTATGCATAGTTGATGAGTCACTTTATGAAGAGTGTGTTTCGAGCGCCCTGTCATTTTGCAATTTCGTCGCTGTATATACAATAAATCCTATTTGCCGTTTAGTACATTCTGAGATGAACGAATCAATTTGTCAATTTTTCGTATAAATAATGGAGATTTTCTAAAAAAACATTGGCGTTCATCTGGAAAGTCTACCTAGTAATTATTTAAAATATTTTTTATAAATCTAGTTTTGTGCAATTATTTTTTAAAACAGTTTTATTCGTTTAACTCAGAATGTAGTAAAACGTCACATGGGATTAATTATATATACGGTGATGATCTGCTAAATAATCATTTACCTTCGAACGTTGGTTGAGGTAAGATGGATGCATTGTTTAATGACGTTAATTGGATCAAACTCGCGTAGTGACCCACATTACAATGCGTTGTCGATCTTTAATGAACTGAAAAACGACGAGTAGCATCGACACCAAGAATTTATTTCAATTTTTCATGCGTTTCTTTTAAGCATTCTTTTCAAAATAAATACTCATTTCAACCCACTTCTGTCATTTATATTATTTTATATCTCATTACTTCATATTTTCACATTTTTATGTTGTGCATGACACATGCATACTACTCTATTCTTAAAAAATAAAATTAAAAAGTAATAATATAAATAAAATTAAAATAATAATAAAAAATAAAAAATTTAAAAAAAATAACGAACCGAAAATTAGTGAAAAAAATAAATTGAAAAAATAATATCGATAATAACATAAAAGTATTCTACCCGTCACGTAAATCGCATAAGGAGGGCCCCATGCGTCTCTCCTCAACATGTTTACTCTCGTCTACTACCTACGCCTTTCATCAATACTTTACAATCACAGTCGTCAGTTTGTTTGATCCCGACTATAGTAAAAGTTAAAGCGATAAGCTATACATTTTTATTTATATAGTTATGACCTGTGAAGTACCATGAAAATATTCTCTAATATGAAAATCTAATATTCATATAATATAAAAAATTCATTCGCTTTGATAAAAGTCAAATTAAATGATTAAAACCGTACAGAAATTTGAATCAGATTTTTTGGAAAGTTTTAATATTTCAGAAATATTGAAAAAGAAATACGAACTTTGATATCCATCATCTCCATAACATGTAACCCAAAGTGCAAAAAATATTTCTATTAAATTGAATGAAAAATACTAATTGCTACTAGCTTCGAGACACCTGTTTACAGCATATTGACTACTGTATGGGCGGATAGCTAAAATAGTAGAGTTCTCTCTTCAGTATGTGAGAGGTTGGTACGGTTCGATATCAAAATTTTATTAGGGTAGTCGCTGAATAAAAATATTAGGTCTACTATTATTGGTTTGGGTTATTTAAGATTCATGTTTTAACTGCTATTAACTAACGTTGCACACTTCGTGAATTTTGACGTGATAACATGACAGATGACTTGAAATTCTCACTACGCGTACACAAATAAATATTTCCAGTCTACTTTGTCTTAAAATATCACAATGATGTTTTTATCTTGAAAACAGGCGAATTATAAGTTAAGTTTAAAAATGCAACATAATTATATTTGAAAAATCAATAGGTACGTACTGTATCATACATGAAGGCACAGAATTAACCTAATCAATAAGCAAAACACGATCAAAAGTCGCGAAAATAACTAGAATTACAGTCGTTAAAAAAATTCTCTGCAATACCATCCGAGTGCAGGTCAATCCATTGTTTTAAAGATCATAGCGTAGCAAATGTTTTCATTTTTATCATGATAATATTTTAAATTTCAAACACTGAATATGCACAATATTATTACGAATATGTGTAACACATAAAATGTTGTATTAATTCGTTGAAAGGTCTGTAATAACTAAAAGACAGCTTATTGAAACCGGGCCATGGCGTGAAACTTATGACAAAACTGAAAATGTTTTTGTGTGTTTTTTAAATGAACGTTAATTAAGAATGGTTGAAGTTATCTTAAAGCTTAGATGTCACTCTTACTTAAAATGATGATGCAGTGTATTTTTCAACGAAGGTATCGATATCAAAACGAAGCAAACATTTAATTTAAAATGCAGTAATCTTGATTCAAGCAGTATAAATAGACAGTGTTTGGTGCTCGGCCAACAGGGCATTAGTGATATTTCCGTGTCTGAGGGCTTTGAGACAAAATCGTAATTAAATAATTAAAAACGACATTTCTGTATTCTGTAATCTTTTTCATTGATATCGTAAGCGCCCAGCTTTTATTTGGAGAGTGAAACAACAATTTTGGCTGTAAATTTATTTTTTACTTTTTAGTAAAAAAGTAAGGTTTATAAGAAATATATATTTTTACATGTAATTTATTAATGAAAACACATGTTTTTTATGATGTTGCAATTTAGAATATTTTGATAACTAAAAGTAATTGGATTGATCATTTAAAGAATAAACAGAAAACATCAATAGTTTTTGGTAATTCATTCTTCCGCTGAGAGAATGTTCCGGGTTTGAATCCCAGTGGTAATCGTACAAGGTGTCTAGCAGCTAGTAGAAAAAAATTCGTCCAAATTTAATTTGATATTATAGACACTTTGGGTGAAATATTACAGTTATGGAAATGAGCGACATAGATAAAGCCTCTCAAATGTCAAAATGTATAACGAAATAACGGAATCTTTAAAGTGTATATCTCAATTTCTCATATTGTCGTATCATCTCACAGCTATCATGTCATATCATCGTATAGCTCAATTTAGCTAAAAAAAAAATTTCTAATTTTTGCACGTAATAAAATACACACATACTAAAAATATCACTCAAATGTGTATCTTGTAGTTATTAATGTTTATCAAATTTATTAATCTGTTAATGTATCCACATGATACGTTTATACATAATTATTCAAGCGTTTTCTCCCGCAGGATAATAAAAAACTAACACCCCGCCGAAGAAAGCATAACCAAAGTGTAGCTTTATTGTTATCTCCTAAACTATTTTTTTGACATGACTGTAATATAGTTTTAAAGAAAAAATATTGCAAGATGATACCTCGTTGTTGGTCGGTATCAAATCGGCGGTCACCTGTTGGACCCAACGAGCCCACGCGATCCCAGGTATTGTCACATAACATTCACGTGTGAGGGACACGGCGATTCGATAATAAAACGTTAGTTATAATAAAACGTCCGCGGTACACGAGAGTGCGGCCACATCTGTTATCACTCCGCCATTAAGAAGATTGCACAGAACAAGAGTTACAATAACTGTATTTAGTACAAGTGCCTTCTGTCGTGTAGAATTACCGGCCGGCTGATCAATGTCAATGCCGGCCATTGAATGTCATTCATGCTACGATGAAATGCGCGGCAAAAAATTTACAAAGGATTTTCGCTCCAAAACGTACAATATGCTTTTCTGCTGAATGCGCATAACATTATGATAAATATACTTTTTAAAGTAATTACTGAATTTACTGAAATACTGGAATATTAACAATAAGATCTATTAGCATAGTACCTACAGTCGGTATTCAAAAGACAATGGATTGAATTTTACAAGTTACGTTAAGAAATGTTTAAAACACAAGTTTTACAAAAACTATTTCAAAAAGCATGTGATATTTGTGATTTTTTGGTGGAATTTATTTTAGTGGAAACTCGAAATTTTGCCAAAAACCATGTTTTTAAAGCATATTAAGCTGTGAACTATGTATAAAATAGGTAAGTGTTGTGCAAATAAGAATGAAACGAACGAAAACGTTATTGTAACCTAAAAAACCTTGTGTAATCTTTATTTGCCGTCGCGTATTGGAAACCAAGGGTTATAAATACTTAGAGTTTTTACGTATTTCAAAACTCAAAAGATTTTTTTCAACAACAAAATAATTCAGATTTCAACATTGTTTAAAATTACACAAATGGGTCATTCAAAGTAAAATCATCTAGTTGCTTGATAATTTCTGATATTTCTTATTTTTTTACCATTGGTGATCCCATCAGTGTATAGCTCCAAACTGGCTGAACTTTACTTTATGGCCTCACTCGATTTTCTTAAAAAAAAGTATCCTGGTGCAGCTAAGTGCTCTGATGGCAAAACTGAAATCAAAATTTGGCTGTCTTATTTAAAAAGTTATTACACTTTAAAATTTGAAAATTTTCCATACGTTTTGACATTTCAATAATTTTATCTATAATATATATGACGCGAACCATAGAAAATTTTTCACCAAGATATTTTTTTGTTTAAAATCATTACTAATTCTACCAAGGTACGAACCATAATTAAGAAAAAAATCATGATGCAATAATAAATACATAGATTTGACAAAAAGTTTGTTTTATAAACATTATCATTTTTTTATAACATATTTTTAAAAAATTGATCATTTTGTGCAAAATTTTAATTTCAGATTTGACATCAGGGCGCTCAACTACGCCAGGATACTTTTTTTATGAATGTCAGAGTGAGGCCATAAAATAAAGTAATATCGAAATTAAAAATTGAAGATTTTGAAATTTTGACTGACTAAAAAAGCCCGGAAGGTGTCTTAACCCAAAATTCTACTATTCATAGCTGGAAACCATAGGAGCCATGGTTATAACATATTTTTTCCCATCTTGTTTCAATCCCCAGTCACCTTAAAAGGTCACCAAAATCGGTGATAACGCTCCTGAATTTGGAATATTTCAGAGTCATTATTTTCAATATATTTTCTATCATTTCTATGCATTTTCTACAATTCTATTGCTTATTCTATATGCTAGTGAAAACCAGAATTTATAGTTTATGGGAAAACAATTTAAAAAAAAAAACTTTTGCATCTCCCATTTTCGCCTGTCGCTGCGAAGAAAATTGATAATATAGAATATATATCTAAACCATACTTACATAACCTGTAAGTTTAATTTTATTTGTCAATTTTTTTTTGTTACAGTTTCCAGAATATAAGCAAACCATGTACATTTGTATGAAGTTTCATCTATGTTTGTACTTCTGAATAACAAAATGAAAATGAAATGATAGCAATCAGAAAAAAATTAAAAACGCAATATCAATTTATCTTTCGTAATTTAACTATAATTAAGTAATTTAACTATAGGCGTTGGGTCTTTATATGTTAGGTAATCGGGTTTAAATGGAAAATCACCCTAGTCAATTATATTTAGAAAGGTCACCTGTTTAAAGGGAATAAACATACAGACATATAATATGTGTAAAAAAATGTTTGTATCATTGGCACCACTAATTATGCGTGCATTTTTTCGTAGTGACTCGACGTAAATGTAAGCTAAATTATTCGAATTGGTTGTTATGGTTCATTGAATTTAGAGTGGTCAATAAAACAAATGCGCCCAACGTTTTAATGCACGGTAATATCAAATCATACACGGTAATAATAACCGATAACTAATCATTCGGTGACACGTGTGTGAACATATGAACGTTTTCTGTTCTGTGTTTGTGTTTAAGATAATTAGTTTCAAAATTTAAAAATGTGTCAAAGTTTTTTGTTCAGTGTTTCTATTTAACATAATTAGTTTCAAAATTTAATAATGCGTCAACATTTCGAAATCCATTTAGACAAAAATGTTTGTGATATTCTTTTTCTTTACGTTCTTTACGGATTTTGCGAAAAGCGGTTAAAAGATTACGAATTATTTCGATGAAGATCGTCATAGAAAGTGATGGCACCTCAGCAGGTTTTATCTGATAATAAGGTATGTCAATTTGCCAATTTTTTAGTTATAAAATTAATTATAGATCAAAAAATCCGTTTATAGTTAATTCAGAATAGGTAGTGTAAATAATCTGAAAAATATGCTTTCAATTTTTAAACGATTTAATTATTAAAAATATATATTGTTTAGTGACTGAAGTATATAACCATACAAATTAAGATAGGGTAGTGAAAAACCAACATTATTAACCAAATCAACGAAGCAATATTTTGGCTGCTACCGAGACTCAAACCCAGATGTCTTTCCGGGAAGGTTCGAGTCCCGGTAGCAGCTAAAATATTTTTTCATTAATTTGTTTTTTCTGCGTGACTTTCTAATTGATCAATAAATTTGGTTTTAAATTTTACAGAACATTGTTCTGAAAAAATTGCAACTTCACAAAAAAATGTGTTCTTTAATAATATAGGGTAGCGAAGTTTGATCGTTTGTTTTAATTATATAGTTTCCTGATGTGGCAAGATCTAATGAAAATATGCATGATGAGTACAAAAAAAAACTAATATAATAACCTATCAATCCATCAGTTATTTATTCACATGGCGTGAAATTTATTACTTGAGTATTGATTTTTGTACAGTGATATAAATTGATTGAAGTTATGTATGTTAAAACCAATTTCATAGAAAAATAAAGATTTTTACTTGAATTCAACTGCTTGATTTTTTGATTGACTAATATCAATCTTAAGATTATGACAGGAGTTACCAAGCAACCATTTGAGCTATTTGCTAAAATCATCAAAATCATAGCTCCATGAAAATAACATATAGGAGATGTTTTGTCGATTAAATCGATCATATTTTATGCTATTAAATACTATATATAGTTATTTTAATTTATTCTTTAAAACGTCAAACTCGAAATTACTGCTTCAAATATCAAAAATATTTACGTGTGTTATAAAATTTGCAATAATGAATATATACATAATATATTAGACATTATTATTATACATTTTAAGAAATTTTGATTTATATTATATATTAGACATAATATATTAGACATTATTATTATACATTTTAAGAAAATTAAGAAAGCTACAGATGTGTTATTTCAATTTTTTTCCGCGAGTTATAATGTTGATTTTGTAAATATTGCTTCCTTTTAATATTATATAACTCATCGTCTTGTCTTGTTCAAGTGCTTATCTAGTGTTGGCAAAGGCCCGAGACAAATTTACTCGTAAATTATTTTTTTTTGTTTTCTTGGGTATTGACTTTCAAGACATTTTGTTTGAAGAGTTTATTTACGTTGCTATGGCCGCCTCTCCGCCGTAGCAACATGCGTTGCTAGAAATATGCTGTAAATATATACTAGGGCTTAGCAAATATGTGAACCAATGTTTCGTCATTTTTTACGGGTTGCAACTAGTAAATTATTATATACCATCACAGTAATTAGGTATTGTTAGGTTTATATAGTAGTGGAGTTTTGGGGGAGGTGGGCGGGTTCAAAATAAGAGAACATCGTTAATAAAGGTGATTTACAGGGTGAAAGTATTAAATAGAAAGCCTAAAACAAAATCGTGTTTCTACGACCCTTTCTGACTGTCGTTTTGGATCCCATTACAGGTTCACAGCTGAATCAGGTCCATCCTCGGCCCTGATGATGTCTCCTGCAATGGGATCCGAAACGTTTGTCAGAATGGAAACTCTTGGAAACACGGTAAGATACCCCAAAACCGTGAAAACCTAAGAACATTGCTATTATTTTATTTTCGAAGCTGGTTGCGAATTTTAATAAAAATAAATAACTAGTGTACATTAAATAAACTTCAAACATAATAATTATTTTCATAAATATTGTGCAAGGTACCTTGGAAACCGATTGTTTTAGTTTTAAAAACGAAATTTCTTTTTTCTTTTCAACAATGACATTTATTCAGCTAATAAATTTATATTTAATTTTTTTAAATTGTTAAAACTAAAGATTTTTTTCATCGTCAGAAGTATTTTTCCCTGCATTTATAAACTGAAACGCAACAGAAGCGATCGTCAAGAACGGGGTCACAATAACATATTTTTACACTCTTGTTTGAACAGATTGAAGATAATGTACCCAAAATAAAATCAGAGTCAAAAAAAATATCTATACGCATGTTTGTTACATTATTAAATTAAAAAATAGTTATAATTCAATAATAATTAATAAAATTGTTTAAATATTTAAAATGTATTATTGAAAATAATACGTTGTAGGCACTAGCAATGAAAATATCTTCAGTCCAAGCCGTTGATTATATTAGTATTTAAAAATATTATTAATTTGTATTTTTTTACTTTACTCACTTGAATCCATGTGTCGTGCAAACGTTCAACATCACAAAAACGCAGAAGCGACCATTCGGTGGAGCACATTAAAGCAACTGAATTCGATAAAATATGTCATTCCAGTAATCGCAACTCACACAAAGTGCTTGTATGCTATGCTCTGAAGTTATAATTATTATACCAACTGTAGAGTAAATGTATGTGCATACACGCCAATTTTAATAATAATTAATATTGTTTAACAACATGCTATTACAAATGTCCCGGGTTCAACAGGATGACATCTGTATTTTTTTTTCATAAGAATGATTAGTCTTTTGATTTTTTATTAACTGGAGATTTTTATATTAACTGGAGCCTCTCTTCACTCATATCTTCCTCATGCCCGAAAATTTCATCAAAAATATCTACTTCTTTTTCTTTTTCTTCTAAATATAGCTTCGGCCTCTTGAAAGAACTAACAAAACTTGCATAAATTGTGCATTTTCTTCGAAGAATTAGAAATTATTAAACCGAAAATACAAGTATTTTATTAAAATTCAATAATATGATTCTACTGCATATTGATAAGTATTCCAGCATATTATTTAGAAGCAACAAAGGAATGCTCAAGAAACAATAATTTGTAAAAAAACCCAAGCGATGCGTATTATAGTGAAATGCAATAAAAAACGAAAATAACAAAAATGTTAAATTAACTAAATTTAGAATAAATGAATCAGAAAATAAAATATGTTTAGTACAAATATTTAAAATAAGACATAATTATTGCCTGAATACTTTAATAACAGTATGAAATCAAATAAGGATTTAAATTCGTACAAGATAAGAAGTGGCGACAGTATAAAGTTACAGAAGAAAAAGAAAAATAGGTACTCCGCAAAATTGTTTGTTGTACACAGGATTCAAAATATTCAAGAACCTACCAAAGAAAATACAAAATAGAGGGATTTAAATTAGTCTGTCATGAAAAATTTAAAAGTGACTATTGTTATATAATAATGTGTGTTTTATTGATTTAATTGAATCACTTAACTTTAATATAATATATAATCACTAAACTTTTTTTTAATATCGTTCAATAATTTTCTCGTGCGTCACCCAGTAAAATAAAGTTAAGCAGTGTTTTAATTAAATTAGAAAAAAAATGAATTCCACCACGAATTAACAGCTTCAAAAAAAATTATGTTATTTAATGTAAAACCAATTGAACTTACCTTTCCGAATTCCTACTAGCCTCGTCATTGAATTCCGGAAACATATTTCAAATTTTCGGAATTTGTAGACATTTTTCGTTGTAGGAGCATACCCGAATTAATGAATTTACTTAGACTTAATATAAATATACTAATAGAATTAATTACAGTTTAATGCACTAAATTTTTACTTATGTTTTGTTCCCCATGAATTATATATATATTTATTTATTTTAAAGTATCCTAAGTATTGTTAATTTCCCTTTTAAATATGTTTTAATTTTATCTTTGATATTTATTTTTTGGTTTATTTTATCTTCTTATCTTATTTATCTGGTATATTGGTTTAATTGATTAAATAATTTAATTAATAATATATTGGTTTAATTATCTTTATTTTAAAGGTCTCTAATTGTTGCTGTTTGCTTATGTACTAATCATAATATATATTTTTCATTTATATTGTTCATTTATCTTAAATATTTTCTATTTATATTTAATTTTTAATTATTTACTGTAAAACGTGTTTTATGTTAGATATATAAAAATACTTTTAATTTTCTTGTACTTTAAAAGCCCACAAGGGCGTTTATTATTATTAATAAATAAATAAAATAAATAAACATTGGTTTACGTCTTTACGGCGGCCGTAGCAACATACGTTGAGCGGCCGGTTCGAATTTGCTGGCCCGCGGTTCAAGCCCCATCTTCGGCCATTAAATTTCATTTTTTATTCGTGAATTCGAACGAAATTACGGACGTTACAAAAAGTTACGGGGACAGACAGACAAATAGGCGACGGACCGACAACGAAATTATTATATTTGGTGTAAACATAAATAAAATATTTAAAATTCATTCGATCACAAGTCGAATAAAATGACAAAAATTTAACAAAAAAATATTTTAAAATTCAAGGTTTAAGTCATTTTATTAGACTTGTGTCAATGCGAAATAATGTTGAATATTCATTATAAATTAAATGAATAATAGTCTAACGTTTAACGAAAGACAAACCAGAAATATTGAGAAATAAGTTTTTATATTTATTTAAACACATATACAAAAGGAAAACTGAGGTGGAATTGCTTTTAAAAACTTATATCCGACATGATATAGGTTTCATAGATTCCAGAGAAATTTCCTCGAGTATTGACAGATTTTTTGTATTTATCTCAGAAACACCTCAGTGGGATATTGCTGATACCGCTTTTATACCCTCTTATATGGATAAAAATATAAATATAATTTCGAGGTCACAAAATTTGGAATAAGTGAAGGAAATAAATCTACATGAATGAATATTGTTGTAATTTTTGTGTGTTTAAAAATTCGAAATACGTTTTGTTGTGTTTAAAAATACGAAAACTGTTCCTATGTTCATAGCATAAGCGTTTAGCTTGGTTTGAAAATAATAAGAATACTAGCTCTAACCCGTCAAAAATGACGGTACTTTTACATGCCGGTTCCTAAAGAATAAGTATTTACTTATTTATAGCCGACACCCATGAAATAATAATAACGACTTTTATCAAAATATTTTAACGTTTTTTTAATATTGTGTATACTTTATATATACCGGTAGTTAATGGTACTATTTTAAACACTGGCGATTGTGCGTGCGCAAAACTAAACCGATGACATAATTAAATAATTAATATTGTAAATAAAATAGATATCAAATTAAAATGATTAAAAAATTCCGATACCGGGAGTCGAACCCGAACCTCCTAGGGGAGAGCCAGGTATCCTAGCCGCTGTACCACACAGGAGATGTCATTAATTGCAGAGAAAATGTTTATAAAGCCAAGTGTACCTAAGAAAATATATTGTGCACTCTATAATATTTTTTTAGGTAAAAATGGTTCGCGTTTGTGCAAAGTCCTGTATGCAGTCTATTTTTGAAAGGTCCCACACATACGATGGTGGCAACTTCTGTAGGTTTCCGAGTTAGAGTTTGCTCGCCCGGGATTCAAGCCCGTCTCCGGCCTTTTAATTTTGTTTTTAGCCCTGAATGCGAACGAAATTTCGGACGTTACACGAAGTTACTGACAGACAGACAGACACACAACGAAATTATTATAATTTGGATTGATTTGAAGTGTATTTCGTGTACGCATCTCTATATTTTCTTAAAGAAAAAAAAAAGTTCCAATAAATTAATCATTTACCATACTTGATGTCTTCTCCATTAATTTTCGAGTTTGAAAATCATCATCATCATCTTCATCCCCTTGTCTTAGTAAGGTCGGGGGCCCAAAGACTCGACAAGGTCTTTCCATGTTCCCCTGTCTTGCGCTGCTTCTGCATGCGTCAACCAGTCTAGGCCCATTCTGTTTTCATACACGTTTTTTTGTTGCTTCTCCAAGCTTAATCTGAGGCGACCCACCGGTCGTCTTCCTTCCGGGTTTGCCAGGAGGATTCTGAACTTGAAAATAAATATGTTAATTAAATAATAAAAAATAAAAACTTTAATATGTACATTCAGAAAAGGAATTAAGAAAAAACTTTGAATCCCGCTGAATTGAATCTACCGTCACATAAACCAGCACGATGGAATGTATACATTCTTGACAAATAGCCTTTCAACTTTATCAGCGAATGAATACAAATTTGAATACAGTCTCGAAGGTCTCCGATTGCATTCGGTAGACAGATAATTCTATTTTCCTTTGAAAATAGAATTATACCAGCCTAGCCGTACACACGTGAAAAATTGCAGGATTTTGAAGTTGAAAATTCATTAATAGAAAATCATTAGTTTTTTAAATTGACTTTATTCGCTTAAACCTGAAAATAAATAATAATATATAAGTCAAGACCGTGTAATTTAGTGGAGCGAACCTTGCGCGTTGACAGACAACGATATTATTATATTTAGAAGATTAATTTTGAGCCATCGCAAAAAATAGTCAAAAATTTATTACAGCAAATTCGATAAAAAAGGTTAATTTTTTTTTAAATACATTTTTACCCGTTTGGTGTTATTAATCATATATACATATATACATATTATAGTATATATATATATATATGAGACTAGATATATATATATATTATATATATATAGTATAGATATATATATATACTATATCTTATCTATATATATATAACTATATTATTTCAATAGCTGTAACCCGTAAAAAATAACGGTACTTTTACATGTCGGTTCCTAAAGAAAAAATATTTATTTATTTATAAAAAAAAGTTTTTAGAAGTTAAAGACGTTACTGGAATTTACGGACAGATGGATAGCGAAATTATTATTATTAAGATTAGATAAAACACAAAACCATCACATCACGTTATTCCTTAAACAAAAATATACATTTTATTTCACTATTACAGAAAACATAAAATCCAACATGTCACTTAATAAGTACTTAATGTACAAGCTAATTATGTCATTTTGAAAATAATATGTATCAACTTCCAACACCATATTACGAGTACGTCAATCTGACATATTGATTGATAGAGATCTGGTAAAATAATATTGTTTGTACGTAAACTAGTTTCAAATTTTGAATGATAATTTAAAGCTTTTGTTGTTTATGGCGTTGACTTAGTGGTTAGACAAGATTATTAATTTGAGAAAACTAACGAACTTTGTATAAAGAACACATATTGTTTTTAAATATCCACCGGTTTCGTTACCGTACCATATTTTCACTATGCCGGACGCACTATAACATCCATAAATTAAATTTGCAAGAGTCAAGTGTTAGGCGGAAGTGTGGCTTCATTTGTGGCGGGGAATAGGGGTGGAGTTTGATAGTGAGACATTGAAATAGGAAATATATAAAGTAGAATATTCTTTTTTAAAACTAATTGGTTGATCATTAGATTTGCAATTGAGCGACTTTTTGATTTCTAACACTTGTAATTTATCTAACCTTTTGTATTATTTAAAAATTTCGATGTCGTTTTCTTTTTAAAAGTATGGCCTGTCTCCAATGGGTGGTTTACGTATTCCGAAAAATTATTATTATTAAGATATTTAAGTGCACTTTTATTCTAATTTTAAAACATGCCGCTTTGTTCAGGTATTTAAAATGCTAAACAGTATTACAATAAATTTATATATGCCGAAATAATTTAATGGATCAATTTTAACTACGTTATTGTAAGTATAAAATGCGGGTCTAATGCAATTAAGTAAATTTTTAGATACTTTTCGGAAATATATATTTTATCTTCAAAATTGGAGACGTAACCGTTATTTATGGCAATTTTTAAAATTATTTTTAATTCCGCTTTATAAAATTGGTGGTACATTTACTAACCGAACAAATATAAATTACGTAGCGGAATTAAAAATAATTTTAAAAATTCCCATAGATACGTTTCAAAAAAATCAGTGTGGTTCATAAAAAGATTGTACGTTTTCTAAAATGAACAATTTAACACTCCCCCTACGGAACGGGGTACAACTTTCCCCAAAATCTTATTTTTAAAACTATTTAATAATTATTAATGATATTGAGATGGTACCTCAAAAATATCCTAAAGGATAAAACAATAAAAGAAAATAAAATGATAACGTGTAGTAAAACAGTCAAAAGTAGAAAAATTGTGTTTTTCCATATAGTTCAAGAGCTAGTGAAGCCTCTGGGTAACGGTATGTTTGTAAGGCTAGAAATCTTTTAGTGACGAGTCATAGCATGCTAAGTAAATTAATCATCACCTGGTAGGCATCAGCCCCTATATTTTTGAAAGTGTTAATAAAATTAAAAAAAGAAACTTGTTACTGTAAGCTTGAAATTTTCATTTTCAGTCCATTCATTGTCTTCTTCTTAGGTTTCAATCGTTGGGATTGGTTGGAGGCAAAGCTTCACATCTTCTCCATTCCACTCGGTCTCTGGCGATCCTCTTCAGCTCTGTGTAGGAGGCACGATTCATATCTTGGCACACTTGCTCAAGATATTCACGGCGAGGGCGCTCTGGCCCTCTGGCAATCGTTCCCTCGACCATTCCCTCCAGAATATTTTGTAGAAGATTTTCATGTCGTAGTACATGTCCCATCCATTTTACACGCCTTTTCGAAATGGTGCTCAACGTGTGCCTGGTTTCATCGATCCTGCTGAGTACCTCCTCATTCGTAATGTAGTCTCTCCAGGAAATTCCTTGGGCACGTCTTAAAGGCTTCTAATCGTTTTTTATCTTTATCGCCAATGGACCATGTCTCACAACCATACAGCAAAATACTCACACATAAGTTTTTATTAATTGCTTGCGGAGCTTTAGGTCTATGTTGTTGAATTCGAAAATCTTTGATTTTTTATTAAGCGCCAGTTTTGGATGCGATCTCCTTTTGTACGGCCATCCCATTTTACTCCTAAGATAGGCAAACTCTTTTGCGTTCTTAATTATAGCTCCTGACATTACGTCATCCCAGTTCTAGCGTGTCGTAAGGCCAATATCGTCGTTTTTGACTTATTGTGATGGTATTATCCTTTGAGACTTTTTCTGCAAATCGCTCCAATCCATTTTACCGTACCTACTCTAGTTTCGTCGGTACAGAATTCCATTTGTCGTATGTGCTGAAATATCGGTGTTTGATGAGTTCTATTTTGTCGTATATATAATCAACTCCATTTAACCTCATGTTCATACGAAAATTACAAAAAAAAGTTAGTTCTATTGAATTACCGTGCTGGTGGTGATGGGCTCTCCTTTGTTACGTATACTCAAGTAAAGCAATTGAGATAAGAAAAAAATTGTATACTTAACATTAAGTTTAAGACAAACATGGATTCGATATCATTCGCAGATAATAAATTACAAAAACACATCTTAGACGTGGAAAGCCTTTAAAATTTTATATTATTTCAAGATGTGCGACTTCTAAGGCTTCAGTTGAGGAAAAACAACGTGATCTCCATCATGCCACCGGTTGATAAAATATTTTTCGAAAGTTACTTAAAAATCATTGATTTTACCTCTATTTTAATTTTTTATCTAGTATTTCTTTATTATTAACCCAAAAAAGTTTCTCTGGTCTTGTAAATTAAAATTTATTGTAGCATTTCTATTTTTTAAATTAATATTTTTTGGTAGTTTCATAAAATTGATTTCATTATCGTTTAAATTAAGTTAAAAAGTACTTTAATCAAATCATTACAATTCTTATATATATTTTTAAATGAAAACTATTTTTACTGTCATTTTCAATCGAACAATAATAAAAAACATATAAATTACATATTTTTTCCTTTAAATACCAACCGATATTTCAATTCCATTTTGTCGTATCGTCAGTTTTCGTCGCAATGTCGCTGATGTTTGTCGCATCTTCAATTTTTCACGTTTAATATAAAAAAAAAAAAACGGTACTAGGTAAATCAAATTTTTCCTCTGCAAATGACGTAATAAAAAAATTAGTGTATTATCATTTACTAGGAAGACAATAATATTGTTTACTGATGTTCGAAAATCGATTTCAAACTTTGAATGCGTTTTTCTCAAAACTGTTGTTTCGACCTTACGACAAGATAGAACTGGGGTGACGATTAGTACGTTCATTTGGTGTTCGTCTCTGCCTACGGTTATCACTTTTGTTTTATCCTTGTTTATTCTCGTGTTACGTTTAGTATTTAGGATATTCTATATAGTTTTCAATGCCTCTTCTAGTTCATCCTCGCTTTCTGCGATTAGAGCAATATCTTCAGCAAACCTTATCATATCGATTTTTAGGCCGTGAACTCTAACGCCTCTTCTCTGGCCCCTTTCTTCTCTTACTTTTTCTATCGTATTTTGGATATATCTATTACAAAACACCAGAGAGAGAGAGCAACCTTGTCTCATACCTTATCAATGTAAAGTAAAAAAAAAATTTCGGCGATTTCGATGAGCACAAGTGGTAAATGGTCGTGAAATGCATTTTATGGATAATCTAAATACGAAAAGTTTTCAGAATATTTATAGTATATTAAAATATTTCAAGAACTCAATCATGAATTCATCAGTCATAATTAATCAAGATATATCTTACCGTTGATCTATTTTCCTAATAAATTACTCGTTCCGTAACTGCGGCATTAACTGTTTGTTTCAGCATATTATATTATATTTGCACACTTGCGAGGGTCCAGGGTCTGTAAATCATGTCGCGCGTTTGATCAAAAAACATAGCAAACATTTGCACAATACAGTAGCGTTCAAATATTGGCAGAGCGCGTTATATCGTGCAGGCAAACCGAATCAGCTGAAGAAGTGCAATAAACTTATTATTTACACGTAATAATGTGTACAACCAACAACAACAAACAAACAAAAAAACAACGGCTTATAACAATGTCAACGAACTTACTAATTTTAATTTTCTCTTGCGTTATTTCCCTGTCTAGCTGCGACATCCTGCTTCTGGATATCCTTCCAAGCGTCCGATTTATGAAACAGTAATTGAATTCTTTCTCAAATAATATTTTGACTACTTTTAGGTTCTTTATCTTGTGATTCACATTGTGTAAAAAAATTTATTGAACTATTTATTGATTTGCGATATTTTTTTTCTGAATATTATTTACAATTCATTCAATCATTAAAACATTATTTATTTCTATTTATCATAAAAAGTGTATTGTATTAAAACTTATTAACCTGGAACTTATTCCTAGAATTGTATTTAGTGATTTGCGTTGGTCTGAATATTATTCTCAATTTATTTTATCATTTATTATTTTTCATTATTAATTACTAGTTGTGCCCGCGCGGCTTCGCACGCGTAGATTTTTAGAACACTGTCTGGATCGTCATAGAACTTTCGCGAACCTTCTAGAACATTCTGCTTCCAGAAATTTTAAAAAATTCGAATGTACAGGAACCTTCTAGACACACCGACACATTCCGCCACTCAGTTTAAAACCTTATAGAACTTTCGGGAATTTTTCTAGAACCTTCTCCTTCCAGAACTTTCTAGAGCAAGTTTTTCCGGAACCTTCTAGACTCACCGACACAGTCAGCACGCCTATTTTGAAACAATCTGAAGCATTTGTGGCCTTCCCATGACAAAGCAATGTGCTAGATAGCACATTTTCGTCACCCACTCCCACCCACGCACCGCCACCCCCACCAAACTCGCATATTTTCGATGTGACACCAAGAGCTATCCACCACTTTAACTACCGGAAACACGGGTTTCTTTATATATGTATATATATATTGATTGATTGATTGATATATTGATTAATTAACCGTAAAAAGTATTGTGTAAATATATCATATTCAATTCATTATTGATTATTAATTAATCGTAAAAAGTGTATTTTGTAACTATATCATATTCAAATGTTCACAAAATGTACTTAAAAAAATGTAAAATTATACAAGAATTTATGTTTCTTAATATAGACAGTAATACATATTATTAATAGCAATTTATTCAATTATAAGCGTCACGTATTTCTCTAGCTTCCTCTTAAAAGTTGTATTTTTTCATCCCTAATGCCCCCTCGTAATTTACTATACAACTTCATTCCACTGTGAAATGATTGAATTTTGCGATCGCAATTTCAAAAATATAATCTTATTTCATGTTTTTTTCTTGTGCACTAAATGCGTTTTCTTCTTATGCATTCAAAAGTATTGAGTCCATTAATAATTTTATATATAAATATAAGTGAATTATATTTAATTATTTGTCTGAATGCAATTATTTTTAATATTTCTAGTATCACTTAGATGCATGGGTATCGATTTATTTTTAATATAATTCTCAGTGCTTTATTTTGGAGCATTGTTATTTTTTTTCTTCATTAGCCAGAAATAGTATACTGCTGCAGCAGTGGATCTAAGGGACTATTAATGCACATTCTTCTTCTTTTTATCAAACGAAATACTAAGGAATAATTTCTCATTTATATTGACAATCGCATGAAATTATGCAGGGTGTAACAGAGCCAGTCCACAATACTTTACAGGTGAATTCCCGCATTTTTTATGAGTCGAAAATGTTCAAGCAACCATAGCCTAATATCAATAGTTAAGGAGTTTATATATATATATGGAGGTTTTTATATATATATAAATTGAAACACTATTTAATTCGCACTAATCGTCAGTCGAGAATATTTCACTTGTCTGTGGAACAATTTAGCATCGCGCTGATTCGCTACCTACCAGAACACTCTTCGCGCGCAGGTAGGTACTCTGTTGGGGCGTGCAGTAAGAACATTGAAGCATGACTTTTCCTGAGCATATATTTAAAAAAAAAGGAAATAAAAGATATATCTCGCAATATACTTATTACAATAATTGAAATGTTTTTCATATTATAATATTTCATAATATTTAATTTCGGTCTTTATATTTATATGTATATATGTACATATATTTAAGTATATTATAAACATACATATTTTAAGTATTATGAATGTTATTACAGCAGCTTTAGAAAGGGGTTTCCTTATTTAATTTTTAAGTTCAGTTGAGTTTCTTTTTATTTATGGACACATTTCAATCCTGGAGAGGCTTCTTCGTTCTTTAACCTCGTGAACTTGATTCCTAGGATCTCGATACAACTTCTTTACACCGATTGAGGAAATATAATTTAAGGGATCCAGACAGAAGGGAGCAAGACATCACGAAACTCAGCAACAAGGATATGAACGAAACATAGAAAAAAAAATTCACTTATTTTAACAATTTATCTGCGACGTTATTTAAATGAGTGAATTTTCATTTAAAATCCCTTCCGGCGCTGGCCCCAAGTATCAGGTAGTTTTTATGTGTCTGAAAGAAAATTAAGCTTCCCGTTTTATGGTATTTTTTTGTATGTCAGCTCAGTGGTACATGTTCAGTAAAACCCGTGGTACAAAATATACATTTGTGATCTACACCTCATACGCACGTACCGATATTTTTAAGCTCTGGAAAACAACCAACAACAGCCAGATAAAATATGTAGGGCCTCACACAAGTATAAACTCGTATCTCGCCGCGCCGGTTCAAGGTGTTTCACGAGCCTAAAAGGTTCCTTATCATTACTGCTTATACTTCACCATTTCTCTAGAATTATTATTATTTCTCTGGAACAAGTATTGCTATATATACATACGTGAATATCACATTTAAAACAATGAAGCTACAATAGTCTGGCACAAACACCGCTTCCGCACGTGCTTAGCAATGTTCCTTTTTTCTAAAACCGCTCGACCTGATGCACATGTTCTTGTATTTACGGAGTCAGATAACACGCAGCTCGCTCCAGGCGTGATGTGAAATTGATTATTAGAGAGAATTTGAATACCAGGCAAGTCGTGGTCTTTATTTTGCTGGCCTCGCATCTGAGGAGGATTGCTCCCTTAAGGGTCCAGAGAACAACCCCACCCCGAGGCTTTGGGCGGCCGATGCAGATGATTACCGGAACATCACCTCTGCAGCTGCCCCCCAGGCGTTGCAATGGATTCACCTTTCACTCCATGCTGCGTCACCTGGCCATGGCGCGAAGCGCTTCCGTGGAAAAACCCTCTATTAAGACGAAAGACATTATTAACAACCAATCATGTAATTCCACATGTTATCTTTATGCCACTTCAAATTGCGTCTCTCGGAATGAGCTTACCTATTAACACGAGGGTTCACAGAAAGTCTCACATCTCGCGTGCTCAAGTGTCAGATTCCGAATGCCATTTTGTAATCTCGTCCCCGCCGTTCGCGACCGCTGTGAAACTATCTGCAGTAGACCAAAGACATTATTCTGTTCCATAGAGTGCTTGCGGTACCTACGCGGTTAGAAATCAATTTTTGGTGCAGATCGTTGGTGCGGGGATCGATAAATTAATTTTTTCAGAGGTTTCGCGAAGAGGTGTGACGAACAAAGGTTGCTACGTCACAATATATAATATTAATGTGGTAGTTTATGTTTATATATCCGTGTACGCAAAGTCACGATCAACATTATGATTGTGGCCATTAACGATTGAGTACTTATTGAAAATCACGTGAAAAACGTTCTCTCTTTATTGACATTTTCATTTAATACCTTTTTTAATCTCTGTTTTGGCATATTTTTTTATTTCTTGTATTTAGGTTCGTGATATTATTATTGTATGCAGAATAAAGACGCTAACAACGTAAAATAATTTATTATACGATCATTTTTCTCCTTTATTAGACGTCTTTAAATATAATGTTTCATTAAAATTATTTTATAACACACAAATTAAATTCTTAAAAAAATTTAAAATTTATATCTTTGATTCATAAGCAGGGAAGACCGGGTTCAAATTCACTAGGGGGCAATGGTACCTATGCAAATATCTCGTAATCTATAGTATGTATGATACATATAAATTATATTATATATGACACGCCGTTTACAAAATAAGTATTGCTTCGTAACTGACGAACATCCAACTGCCACAAAGAGAACCGGGTTTTCAGAAGAAATATTAAACTCATTACTTGTAAGACAGAAATGTTTAAAGGTACGCGCCCTTATGTTCACCAATATTGTTTTTTTTATCATAATCATCATTCTTATCATCATATTTAAGATTTTCTAGGGTAAAATATAACGAATTATTTTATGGGGGAACTGCGTCAAATAGTCCCGAAAAGGACTTTTACACTCTCGACGTTTCGAATAGATAACACTATTCATTCTCAAGGGCCTTCTATCTGAATCCTGCCCAAAACCGGACGAGTAAACCCGACTGTTCGATGCAATATATAAGGCCTTTGCCTATATATTCTATTTATTTCTCGAATGTTCTGGTATAATCTTGTGTTTTCCAGATCCTTCCAGTTCTTTCTAATGCATTCTAAAACATCTAGAGTAAGATCTCGTGACAGTATTTAGTATTAAGTAGATACATATAATTTATTTAAAAAAAATTAATGCTGCCTCCCACATGTCGGATACGCATTGGTGTGCCTGAGAAGCGTCTCGTAATTCGGCTCTAACATAATTGATAAATCACCCGCCTCATGAAACAATGCTAACTCGGGCGTGTTTGTTCTCAGATGTATCCTGACGCGTCATGTAAATACAACATTCAACTGGACGCATTTCATCAGCCGTGTTTGAACTAAACTAAACAATTTTTAATTAAGGTATTGTTCGTTCCAATATCTATGATGTAGCGTATCGAAAAAAAATGTCGTGAAAATGAAAACAGTTAGAAAATAAATTTTATTTATTTTCTTAAAAAAATCGGATTTATAAAAAGTAAAAAGCGAACGGCGAATGTTATACAAAAAATCTTAGGCTAAGATCTAAGTAAGATGTGTGCATAATTTTAACAAAATCGGTTTCGTGGTTTTTGAGATATCTTCTTCAAAAATCAAAAGGGAGTTTCGAAAAAACGCAAATGATTAATGTAATTCGTATGAAAATTCACGTACATGAGCAATGACTCAAATTATTCTCAGAGCTGCAAAACAAAGCAAAAAAAAAGAAAAACTATTTTTTTGAAAATGCCAAGATTGTGTAACAACCCTTTAAATAATTTTGAATATTCCCATATTCAACTGTGACTGGTTGCGGATATTTTATACCAACCGTATGTTTTTCCGAAAAACGAATCTCGAAGTTTCGTTGAATTCTTATTCAACGTCATCAGGAGGATGTCCTTTACCCGGGGAGGTAGAGGGCGGACTGATTACTGCTTTCGAGGGCGTAAATTATGTGCACTTTGTTGTGGAGTGTTCACTTCTTCTACAATAGATGTCGCCAGTGTGCAATATGTTCTAGTTACGTCGGCGGCCTTTATAGCGACGTCTCTCAAGGGTTGAATCAATGTCGTAAGAACAGGGCGCCAAATACTTGATAGTTTATAACTGTATTTGGCGCCCTGTTCTTACGACATTGATTCAACCCTTGAGAGACGTCGCTATAAAGGCCGCCGACGTAACTAGTACATATTGTTTCTCGGAAAAAAATACGGTTTGTATAAAATATGCGCAACCAGTCACAGTTAAATATGTGTAACGACCGTAATAACAACCTCAACTCTTAAATTCCCATATTCGTTCAGAATCTTCTCTATACGGTTTTTGGGATATTCTGTCATAATGTTTGACCTCTTTGACTGATTTTTTCGATTCAGTTGCTCGTTATAGCAGCAACAACGGCCTTGCAAGGAAACTGCAATGGAAACCGAAACGTCGGCCAGAGAGCTCAAGAAGTTATTGAGAATTAAATAAATTCGCTTTTCTCTCCTCTTTTTCTGAGCTCACTTTTATGATCCATTGTAAAGTCTACTTTTTTATGTTTTATGCATTTTTATTTATTTTTATTTTCCAACAACATTTATTACATAATTGTGTGGAAATTCTCCATTTATGTTGAACTTTCACTACATTTGGATTAATTTCGTTCTTAATTTTGCCAATTCCACACATCGCTGTTTGTCATTATGTACACCAGAAAAGATTTAATATATAATCAGTTAGTGTACAAAAAATGTATAAAAGTGAGCGAAGGAGTGATAAGCAGTAAATTTGAAGGGTGAATGGAACAACAAATATATGTTAAAATAAAAAAATAATTATAAGAAAATAATTTTAAAATTCTGGGTGCAATTCCCATAAATGATGCAACGCTTTCTAATCATTTTTATTTTTTAAACAATTGGATGTATTCTCATTCGATTATTTTAAAAATTAATACGTTATTTGAAAATTAAAAATAAATAATGCGATATAAAAATCAGAGTCAAAGTATCGAGAGTTCTTGGAGAATTGTGTATTAACCATATGAATCGGTCGAAATGACTTAATTTTCACGAAAACAAGTTTGTCATTTCTGTCTACTACAGCAAGTAGAGATCGAAGTCAAGGACTTGATTCTCCTATTCGATAGTCACTATCTCAGCACAATGGAACATACGACGTACCCTATTGCATCAATAGTATCGAAAATGGAAAGATAATTAATTCAGTTTGGAGATTGTACAGTATTAGACAAAGCATCGTTTAACGTGTTCCATATATATCATAAGTCGGACATTCACATAACCTCACGAGAAAGGTCAAAAAATGAAACAAGACTTTATATAAATATCTTAATTTATTTACACTTAAATAGAATTCAAAGTGGTGTTACATTCAATTCCCTTTCAAATATTAGAAGATGGATTGAATGTAATACCCTTTGAGGTTACAAGGCGAGGTTCTTAGTGATAGGCGGGGTAGGCGTGGGCGGGGGCAGGAGCGTAGGCGAGGGGAGCGGCGTACTTGGCCACGGGAGCGGCATAAGCCAGAGGAGCGGCGTACTTGGCCACGGGGGCGGCATAAGCCAGAGGAGCGGCGTACTTGGCGACAGGGGCGGCATAGGCAACGGGAGCGGCGACCTTCAAGGCGTGTCCCAAAGGCTCACGGTTGACGACAGCGTTGAATCCATTGTGGGGATCGGCAGTGTATTCAACGGTTCTCTTGTAACCATCAGCGTCGATAAGGGAATAGGATCCTTTCACGACGTCTCCGTCCCTGGACTCGTGCTGGCTCTTGGAGTCTCCGGTCAGACCGTCCTGGACGTCGTAGGCGAAGTTGTACTGGGGATGGGGATCGTACTCCTCGACGGCTGCGTACTTGGCCACGGGGGCGGCGTAGGCCAATGGAGCGGCTACCTTGGCGTAGGCGGGCGCGGCGTAGGCCAGAGGAGCTGAGTAGGCGGGCTGGGCGATGATGCCAGCGCGGGCTACGGCCACCACTGCGGCGAATACTAAGAACTGAAAGAAAATTTAGTACTTTAAAATATCTGAGATTTGTCAAACTTTATTTCACTCTCCTGTTTTATTTCAGGTCTCCTGGATAATGCGATAAAAGACACGATACGAGTACAATAATGCGATAAAAGATATATATTTGTATATCTTGAATTGTAATTTTTGATCAAAAGAATTTCTCTGTAATAAAATATTACGAAATGATTATATAGCGTCTTTGGAAGTCAAACTTCTGGAATTATATATTGCAAAGCACAAGAGGTTGATATTTTTACAGTATCAACAATTTATCTACATATATATTTCCCTCTCTAAGCACAAGAGTTAGTCTTTTTTTGGAGAGATACAGCGAAAAAAATTATGTATCTTTATAGTTTTACTACACTAGAAGAAAAAAATTGTGCTGAATCTGTATGTAGTATTAAAATAAATAAATGATTGATATTATTTATGAAATTTTATCTCGAGATAGCATTTTTTGCGTACAGATAATATATACAGCTGTTTACACGCTTCAGTACATGCTGAACTCGGTGAATGAATAAAAAACAGTTTTTTAAATGTAAATATTCTTATAAATAAAAAGAAAAGAGATTTATGTTTCTTTCACGATTTTGTTTTGCATGCCAAAGATACCAATGATATTATTTCATGTAACCTTATATAACATTAAAAAATAATATTTATATTAAGAAATTGCATAGAATTATTATAGAGTTTAGAGCATAGCAGGTAGCTTACACATTCTTAAAATCAACAAAATAATCATACAAATTGGTATAGCTACAAAAAATATCACTTGCCATGAAATAGTATAAGTGTGTTAATTAACTTTAACCTTGCATTAAGTAATGTAAGGAAAAATTACAGACATGCTTTACAATTAAGCTTTTAAAATTCGTTTTATGTTCAACACATGAATAACATGATTGTTGTAATGATTTCTGTTAAAAAATGAGATAATCTTGAGATGCTATGAAAAGTAAACAATGTTTTTGTATTGGCATATTATATAGAAAATTGATACATGAATATGCTTTAAAACAGAGTAAGCTTTGAGAGAAAATTTGTTGGAATAACAAATGATACATGAATATGCTAAAAAAACGTAGTTAAATTCGAAAGAAATTTGGTGTAAATATCAAATTTGCAGTTTTTTTTGGTATATATAATATATATTTTTTTAAATATTATTTCTCTGAAAAATGTTAATTCTTCTCTTAATGCAAAATAAAACCTAAAGATAATCCATATAGTTTTAAATAAAAACTGTAGTCTCTTCAAAAACATGGTGCTTATATATTATAAAGCTATACAAAAATACAAGAATAAATAAATTAAGAAAGTATAGAAAGCAACATAAAATTTTGAAAAAACTTTAATTATTTTTTTTGTTAATTGAAGAACCGCCGCGTTATCATAATTTAAAAAAAAACATGTCATTAAAGAGTGGAGTCGTAGAGAATGAAAGAGGCAACAGAATTTCAAGATTCAAACTTTTCAAACGCGGGGCATATTCTTGTTTATATTTGGCGGTAAATACGTTTGACAGATCAAATTCGTACCTTGAATGCCATTGTGTTCTTTTGGTCTGGAGGACGTCGATGAACTTGTGTCATGAACGGAGTTCAGAGCAGCTTTTATAGGTAGGTGCTTCGCCTGGCGGGGGAACCTTTCACTCTCGGCGGAAGGGCGATCTCCCGAGGCGGGCAACACTGTTCGGAATTTGAAAAATTTCAAAAGCATTTTTAATTTTAAAAAAATTCTTAAAACGATTACTTTTGTTAGTAAGCTGTCAAACAATATCCATATTCAGAAAGTAAAAAATTCTTTAATTTATTATTTTTGTGAAAAATTTTGGGCACTGAGAACATCAAATTATCCTTGATATATTTAAAGAGTTTAAATGAATGGAGACAACTCAAATATTTGCATTTAAAATAGGGGTTGAAAAATGTTCATTTGAGAAACTTGGTATAACCATACTGAAATCTACATAACTAAAATTTTATTTAAATTGGTCTGAAACAAGTCTTAACAAGTTGACACTTAGCTATTTACAATTATTATGATTGAGTATAAATTTAAGTTATGAAAATAACTATATTATTATATAAAAATATGCTTTGTGAAAGAGCACTTCTTTAGGAGCGTTTAAAGTGAAATTTTAGGATGCAGAGACGCATGAAATGGAGTATTTTCACACCATGAAGTCATGACTCATTAATCAGATGAGATGTGGATTTTGCGAGTGATATTTAATGAATATCAATTATTATAAGTGACGAAAAAAAGTTGTTTGAAAATGGTGTAATGAATATTGCATATGCTCCGAGCGC
Source organism: Agrypnia vestita (assembly GCA_016648135.1). NCBI lineage: Eukaryota > Metazoa > Arthropoda > Insecta > Trichoptera > Phryganeidae > Agrypnia > Agrypnia vestita. The sequence continues at coordinate 142,436 of JADDOH010001977.1, read as the reverse complement.
TGTTACTAAAAATATGCTGTTATAAAAATTGTCTATGCATCAGGCGCTGTTATTGTTGTTTATTTTCGATTTGCTGATAAGTTTTCATAATGAAATTCAAAATTTGTTATTACGGTGATTTCGTGTTCTAATTGGCTTTCAAGGCGACAAATCCGATGCAACAACAGGGTAATTTTTCTAGCGCTAGTGTATTAAAAAAATATGTGCACATATCTGAATTCAGTTGTCATTGCCAATAAAGTAATAACAATAAAAATACAGACTGACAACAAATGTACCTTTGGCATCTAAAGACCTACTTGCTGACCCGATATACTAAGATACAGACTTAGTGAATAAGAAAGATAAAAACTCAATACTGGTCCAGAATATTTTGAGTTTGTCCAAATTTTTCAGAACAGTACCTACGGAATTTTTGTTACAGGGACATCATTAATGAATGAAAATACTGGTATAAAAAAGAGTTTAAAAATTTCAAATGGTATTTCAGGGGTATTCTACTGTAATGCTAATAATTCGGAAGAATCTCATTTCACATATAAAGAATATTGCTAAAAAGTTCCAAAAAATCATAAAAATAAATGTCTCATTAGTGATACCTATGGTCAAGGGGAATGAAAAAGCTTTGGATGCCGGTCGCGCTAAGGATTGTTGCAACACATGTACGGAACATGTCGTACAATTTAAAATATATACAACTTCCAAAAAAGTTTAATAGACATGGTATACTATCATGGGTGGCAATTATGAACGTTACATTGTGTAAAGTGATCACTTAAGCAAGTCGTACGATAGGTCATAAGCCCTATGAACACCCAAAGACTTCCATACCTACTTTCCCATAAAAATATAATTTCATCTTTGTGAGACATCTATAATATATTGACACAATAGTGGTCTTTGAAAGTAGGAAGACAATGTAACGTAAAGTAAGATTATGGAATGGATATTTGGAGCCAAGAAGAAAGAAAAAGTACACCGTAACATAAGCGTATATCCCCGAGGATTACGATTACATGTAGAATTTGGTGAACTCAACATAATCCAAGAGGTTGAGGTTAGCTGATCATGTTCAGCACACGGATACAAACAGCAAATTTCTTCGCATTTTCTTTCACGTTTCAAGCAAAACCATTGGCCCAGGGCCTAGGAGGTGTAGAAAGACCAAAGCAGCGGTGGTTGCATTCCGTTACCTGTGACGTGCTTGTTGTCGAATCTGGAAAAGGATTGACCATTATCATTGTTGGCTTTACAGTCCCTGGTGGATCCTGGCCTCCTCAAGAGTCTTCCTCTACTCGTCTCGGTTTTGTGCCAGCTCTCTCCAGTTCAGAAGCTCTAACGCAGATATGTCTTTGAGGACGTTGACGCTTCATGTTAATTTTTGCCTTCCTAAGCTCCTTCGCCCTATCCGTCTTGAGTTCCGCGGGGACTTTGACGCTTGATGCTCGGTCATTCTCTCCACATGACCCAGCCACCGAAGTCTTCCCAGTTTTATAAATTTTGTGACGTTTAGCTCCTTAAACTGATGTTGTAACGTCTGCGCTAAAGTCAATTTTCTAGAACCGGTCCAAAGATATTATGATTATTATGATTTTAAACTTTGTTGTTTAGTTGTTTAAAATATTAATCTCTGTAATTTTCCATGGGTTCTAAAACGCCGTTATTTAAAAAAACTAATATTTTTTTACATTTTTATTTAATGTTTATGCGTATATATAATAATTTGATTATTTTATAGAGTGTATAATATTATCTTCGTAATTAAACATAATATAATAATAATACTAAATTAATATTGGAACAAAGGTTTTTTTCACAATAATAATGATTTATATTAATGTGTAGGTACATATTATAAATATATAAAAATAACAAATGCTTAGCAAGATTTGTAAAAAAATATAGCAGACAGTTTACCCAATTCATCACAGTGATATTTAAAAATTTAAAAAAAATCTAACATTAAACGTTATAAAAAAATCAACTTATAAAAGAATGAATAAAAGAAATGTGTAAGGACATCAATTACGAAAAATTAAAATGGAGGAAAATAAAATATATTATACAGATTAAAATCTTTTGTGAAATATATATTTAAATGTGAAGAATTCAAACTATGATTTTATATGCAAGTTAAATTTAAATTATGCCTCAAAAATTTCACATCCCGTTTTGACGCCCCCCTAGTCTGACTCCCAGGGGCATATGCCTCCCCCTAAGCACCCCTAGCTACGCATCTGGTCAATTTCTCCACATGACCCAACCACTAAAGACCTCCAAATTTTTTGCGTCCGTAATTTCGTTCGAATTTACGGCTAAAAAAACGAAATTAAGCGGCCGTAGATGGGGCTTGAAGCCTGGGCCAGCAATCCCCAACCGGACGCTCTACACATGTTGCTACGGTCGCCTCCCCGTGGACCACCAAAATGATAATATAAATACATACTAGGGCTTACTTAAGACGCGAATCAATGTTCCGTCTTTGTTGACGGGCTACAGCTAGTATTATATTAATCACCGCCTCAGGCGGTATCTACTGATATTGAAATGTATTACGTACCCACATTAATTCCACTGATCCCAAATATAATAGTCTCACAGAAAAATGTTCATAAAGGTTGCGTGTCAAAGATCTGCTCTCTTTGTATAGCTTGTTTGTTTCGAGATAATTTTGGTAATGGACATCCAGTGCGTGCCGACAGTAGATTACGTAAAGTTATTTCTCACTTCCGGTGTATGAATAATAGCGTCATGCATTTTCCTAACACCCAGTGGCGTGCGCAAAACACTAACTACCGTGCTGTGCTACCAATAACGATGCTACAGAAAGACAAACCACACCAAAACAAAACAAACGGCAAGCTCTCTCTTATATTATATATAAACAAGCAAGATAAAAGGGACCCACCACACACCCGGGGCCTTTCTATAAGCTGCAGAAAGATAAAGCTCCCATATCGGCATTTTTTTAATGCTAAAGTGGCCGTGCTCATTGTCCCGCTGACACTCATGGGAATGCGAGCAGAACGGGGAGGAGTCCGCACAAAACCTCTTCTTTATCCACCATTAAGTGCGGTCAGCTAAATCGGAGGCACTCTGCGGGCTGATAGTACCAAGGAGACCTGGAGCAACCAAGTTTGCGTAACGTTCTTTCAGCTTTGCGGGCCCAGCTATGTGGAATCAGCTGCCTCCAGTGATGCGATCTATGGAGAACCAGGAACAATTCAAGAAGAGCCTAAAAACCCATTTTTTTGGGATGTCGCACCTGTAAAGCGCCCTTGAAGGTCTCTTACACAAAAATGGCGCTATATAAATTAACATAAACATAACAACATAAGTGGGAATTACAATAATACTATAAATAAAATGAAGTACTACATTGTAGTACTTACTACAGAGCGGACTCATCATTATTTCATAAAATATGCATTAAAGTCTTTTTTTTTTTCAAAAAAATCCTTGTTTACAAATAAAGGTACTTAATACTAATTAAATAATAAAAATATAAGATAAATTACACTTTTTTTTTGTTAAATTTTTGGATTATGCCACTCTACTAGGCTACGCCTGTCCCAGAGTGGCGTTATAGAACACAATTATAATATTTTTTTAAATTCGTCATTAATATTTATTTTCATAAGGTAGTAATTATGTATCTACAAAGTATCAAGTGCAGTGTTAGTGGGAGGTTGAGTGAGTCATAAGTCCAAGTGTAAATATATGTAGAATAATTATTTAATGTAAAAGGGGTTAAAGTTTTGTTTAAGATTATTTTTTATTTTCCTTAATTAATTAATTTATTTATATAGGTATATATTTTTATTTATAGACATTATTATGCAATTACAGTAAGTAAATTTTCAGTTGCTGTTCTACCTTTGGAGGTAAGCCAGTTGTTTGCTAAAGCTTTTATTTTATTAATTGAGTATATTCTGATTTTCGGGAAGTCTGTTTTAAATATGTTAAATGTTTTAGGCCCTATGTATGAGTAATTTTTCTGTCTATGTGTTGTCTTAGTTTTTGGTATTTCGTCAAGGTTTCGTAATGTTTGTCTAGTACAATGTGAATGCGAGTTACTGGTTGCTGTTAGGTGGTTTGTGTTTTTGATGTAGAAGATTTATATATTTATTTTTTAGACGTTACTGTTGAGCCCAACTATTTTAATTATACAGGGAGCACGCCTCTGCTTATACAACTTGTCAATTTGTCCATTTGCCAGCAATTTGAAGTATTGCGTCAGTGTTTCCCGCCCATTTCACCCGGACACATTTATTGTCATTCATAATTACCGTTTTAAACATATTAATGCAATTGAGTGTGGCGAAAGTATCCAAAGGTCAGAGCAATAATCAAACATAAGAATTTCGTTGTCTGTCCATCCTTCTGTCTGTCTGTCCCAGTAACTTCGTGTGACGTCCGTAATTTCGTTCGAATTCACGGCTAAAAAAACAAATTTAACGGCCAGAGATAGGCTTGAACCCCGGTCCAGCAAATCCGAAGGCGGCAACGATAGCGATAGTAGATTATAAGACCGATATATCGCACACACTTTTTTTCCTCATCAAATTTGCACATACAGTATGTAGAAAAATAGGCCAACGCCATTAAAATGCACTTTCTACGAATTTTTACAATTTATTTTTTACTTATGTTAGTTAAAGTCCATTACGCCATCAAATTGACTTAGTGTAAAATGTTACATAATGACAACGATCAATAAATTACTGTCAAAATAACACAAACGTTCAAATTTTTAGTGACAGGTTGGTGACAGTTGGAAAGACAGGTTGGTGATGGGCTAAGTAATTTCGGAAAAAGAGTGGGTACAACTTCATATGATAGGAGTTAAAAATTGAAATTTTTTGATTTTAAGGCGTATTCTAGTAGACATGTAATAATTCTAAACAATATCGCATTAAAAAAGAAATTCTAAAAAACTTCACTTAAAAAAATAAAATATAGAAGTATCATTACTTGTTACGAAAGCTGTGTATACTAACTTGTTAATGAGGAAAAAATCAACAGATGTCTCTAGCAGAGATCTTAAGCAATATATTTATGATAGGTTCTTTATTCAAACATATTGTATATAGAACTTTCAAAAATTTGATAATGTTTGGATGTTCTTACTATGAAATTGATGAATGTTGCATTGTGTAGAGTGACCACTTAAGCCAGCTCATACAGGTTTTTAGCTCTGAGCTATCGTATAAGAGACTTTCATCTACTTTTTTCGTATATAAATTAGCTTCGTCTCTATGAGACTACTATAAATTTATCCTTAATTAAATTAATTTAATAAAAATACGTGCTTGTTACATTCAGGAAATATTTTGACGTGCTTCACCAACCATTTATTTATTTATTTATCTTTGGGAAAGTTGACAGCAAATCTTAAAATTAACATACGTATCATAGAAACATAGTTAACTAAGCCAATTATGAACTTTCAACTGATTATTGTTAATGATATAAGCAAAGTGTAAGATTATAAGTTAATTTTTGGTTACCATGGATGAATATTATTAAAAAATGTACTGTTACATAATTTATTCATTTTAGATAATAGATATGTCTATACATAATTCGTGCCGCGTCAATATTTCTACTATTTTCAAACTAAGCTTAACGCCTGTGCTTTGATAAAAGTATCCGCTCAGTGGTCTCCTAAAATGAGAATCGAGCTTCCGAACACAAACTAGATCACTAGGCGAGCATCTCAACAATAAGCGACTCATTGTAAATTGAAAATAGAAAAACTATTAGGTCCTTACATATGAAATTGGCGTTTTGCCGTACTGGCAAATTTGATCTCAAATATCTTCTCTTTGGTTAGGAATTCCAAATCCAAATACAGCTATTTACTCATGTATTTGTGTTTTGAAAATTATAATTCATTTGTTTTTTCCTCAATTGTTTTTTTCTTTGCGTTACTCAGTTTACAAAATGAAAAACTTGAAATATCGCGTTATTTACGAGTACGAGTTCCACCGTGGCACCAGTGCTGCAGAAACGGCTCGAAGGATTAATGATGTGTATGGCGACGGTGCCGCAAAAGAAAACACAGTGCGTTTTTGGTTCCAACGTTTTCGTTCTGGAAATTTCGACCTGCAGAACAAGCCCCGTGGACGGCCGGAGACCAAAGTTGATAATGAAGAATTGAAGGCTATTGTGGAAGCGGAATCCCTCGCAAACCACATCCGAGTTAGCTACAGGCTGCGGTGTTAGTGATAAAACTGTTTTAATCCACTTGAAGCAAATTGGTAAGGTGAAAAAGCTTGAAAGGTGGGTACCTCACGAATTGAGTGAAGCAAATCAACAAACGCGCGTTGACTGCTGCGTTGCATTACTCAACCGGCACAATAATGAAGGGATTTTAAATCGAATCATTACCTGTGATGAAAAGTGGATCCTGTACGATAATCGGAAGCGCTCATCGCAATGGCTGAACCCTGCCGAACCAGCCAAACCATGCCCCAAGCGAAAATTGACTCCAAAAAAGTTACTTGTGAGCGTTTGGTGGACTAGTGCTGGTGTCGTTCACTACAGCTTTCTTAAATCTGGCCAGACGATTACGGCAGATGTCTATTGTCAGCAACTGCAAACCATGATGTAAAAGCTAGCTGCTAAACAACCGAGGCTGGTTAATCGCTCTAGGCCACTGCTGCTTCATGATAACGCTAGACCACACAGTGCACAACAGACGGCTACCAAATTAGAGGAGCTTCAATTGGAATGTCTAAGACATCCACCGTACTCTCCGGACCTTGCCCCAACAGATTACCATTTTTTTCGAAATTTGGATAACTTCTTGCAAAGGAAAAAATTGAACTCCGATGGGGCAGTCCAAACCGCCTTCAAAGATTTTATTGATTCCCGCCCGAATGGTTTTTTTAGTAAAGGGATCGATGAACTACCTATGAGATGGCAAAAGTGCATAGATAGCAATGGTACATACTTTGATTAAATAAATATATTATAATAAAAAAAATCGGCTTTATGTTCCTCCCATACTAAACGCCAATTTCATATGTAAGGACCTAATATTTTAAATTTTTCCTAATTAAAAATTCCGTCATTTAAATCTTAAATGACGAATCTTAGCGAAGTTAATTGAATTAAAAAAGGTCGCTCAGATGGTTTTGGCATGTTGAGCGAATGAATGAGAAAAGAATGGTAAGAAAGATATATAACGCAAGTGTTGACGGCGCCAGAAAGAGGGAGTTACAGCGGAGGACGCGGTATGACCAGATTAACCAGATACTGGAAGATGATCCTCTTAGAAGCCTCAATAATCATCGAGCTTGCACGCGAAAATGTATGGATGTCGATGAGGTGAGTTGTGTATCAAGACAGAAGAGTGTGGCGCTTTATCCTCTCTGTCTACCCCGCGGGAAAACGGCGTGATGGTAAGTAAGTAATCACTAAGGATTTCTTATTATTTAAAGACAACAGCCTGTTCCCTATATTGTTTGTAGCAGTTATTTTATATTATTATTAACTATTAATATGTTCCTGTTATATAAAGCTATCGCTTAAATATTACGCGTACTTTACGTTCTTTTTATTTATTTTATTTTATTTATTTTGATCCGGACATCCGGGAGTTAACAGGGCCTAGCTAAAAGGGAGTTAGTCAAGCGGAAGTGAGAGGACTCAAAGCGTTCTCTCAATTTCATTTATAGGTCACTATATACTTATTTAGACACTGTTTATTAAGATACGAGACACCAATTATTATTTATCGAGCGAGCGTTCCATTATTATATCTCATCATTTAATTCAATTGCAAAAAAATATATAATTCGTGATTCGCTAAAATATACAAATTACAAGAAGCATTGAATTGTATTGCAAATCGTATTCCCGCTCGATTTCATCATTCGACCACAAATAAAGATTTTACTGCCTTATCTATCACTTATATTAATTTCCTAATTTAACAATCGAATGATTTGTTACTATGTACGTGTATCCGCCGCTGGGACCCGCCCAAGCCTTCACGAGCGTGTGTATGTCTGTGTGCGTGTGATGTCTTACCTTGACCCGCTTAGGAGTGGTCCATATCATTACAGCATCTAATGAAAGTTATCAATCATAAGAAACTAAAATAGAGGTTTGGCTTTGCGATATCACAGCAGGAATACAAAGCGAATTGATTTTTTATACGCATATTTTTAAATTTATTTATTAACCTTTTGCACGCATGCCATATATTTTTATAAATGGTTGGTTTATTGCCACTTGGCAATAGGCATGATGACAGTATTAAAGAATTGGTGATTTTATAGAAGAAAATATTTGGAAAGGATTCTAAAATATTCCAATCCAATACACATTGAGATAAATAAGATTTTCAATAAAATAAAAGTATAATGTGCAATCCGCCATTTTAACTAAAACACCCATCATAGCGAATAACGTCACGCCTAAGTAACTATTACCGTGTCTCTTGAACTGTTGTCATATACACAATGCAATATTTGCTTAGGCTTGACGTCATGTAGACGCCATGACACCTGCGTGCGTTTTCAAGCGAAATTAAAAATAGGTAGGTGAAAATGCAATTATTTGCATAAAAACTTAGTTTATTACTGAAATAGTGTAATTTCCGGTAATAGTAGACGCGTACCTACATTATAGAAGATTATTTCAAAATCTGTCATCATATATATTTCTTCTAACTAACCACTTAATTTAGTGAATAGTTGAAAAGTTCCTGAAATACAATATTACAACAACAAAATCAGCTCCATGAAGACGAGTGGGAGATGGATGGGGAGAGGGAAGGGTTAAACTAGTTTTTAGGAAATGTAAAATTGTTATAGTCTGATTTGAAGGTATTTATGTTATGTGATGATGTGATCAATCTGAGCATCGTTGATTCCACAGTCTATCCAACTGCACTTCTAATGAGTTCAGTATTGTGAATGGAGATGCATAGTGAAGTGAAATCAGCTGAACGGATTGGAAGGCCATGATTAGATAGAAAATTTAGATTCCAAGCACTGAGATGAGGGTAAAACATGAATGTCATGGATCAGATTGTAGGTAGGCCAATGAAAAAGTTGCAGAAATTTGAGATATGATCGAATTTTTTTGAAAGGCGTTCCAATTCGTTGAGTTGCTCTGTATCCTTAAACTTAGTGGAAACTGTCTAGAATTAACATTTATAATTTATACCACTATTATTATCATCTTCATTTCCTTATCCTAGTAGGATCGGGGGTTCAAAGGCTCAACAATGTGTTTCCATATTCCCCTATCTTGCGCTGCAGCTGCATGAGTCAACCAGTCTAGACCCATTGTGTTTTCATGTACTTTTTTTGTTGCTTCTCCCCGCTTAATCTGAGGCGACCCACCGGCCGGCTTTCTTCCGGGGTTACCAGGAGGATTCTTGTTGGTATTCATTCCTCTGACATTCTTAGAACATGTCAAAGCCACCTTATTTGTGATTTTTCTATGTGTAGGTATAGGGGCTCTATGCCGAGTGTTTGCCTTATGTCAGCACTTCTCACTCTATCAGTGTTACTCCCGCTTCCTCCCTTAGAAAACTCATCTCGGCAGCCTGGATCCTTGCTCTCACTCTCTCCGTCAGGATCCAAATTTGTTGGCCGTATATTAGGATGGCCATATAATTTATACCTTTAATTAAAATTTAAATATATCAGTATAAAGGTACTTTTAAAAGCCATTTAATTATCAACCATATACGACAGTGGTGACAGTACATAGACTTTAAGGGTGTTGCTATAAGCTGAGAGCTTTCATACGCAAACGACAGAATTATTTGAAATATGTGTGAGAATAATTTCTAATGCCATCTCTGCAAGGTCTAAAAGTGAAAGCAATCATTCTTTAAGCCCGGATTTCTCGACATAAAATGCCAAGATTTACGTGTTGATAATTTCATGCCATTTAAAACGTTAAATATGTAGATATATATACAAAGTGAACGTGTCATATGAATATTATGTTAAAACTAAGTCTGTATTATTTTCTAGTGTATCTGATTTCTCGGCCGTAAAAGGTTTATTTTTTTTTTAATATTGCATGACAGATTACTCCATTTACCGTGAAATTTATGAGGTGAGTACCTTATATCGTCGCTGTATATATAATTAAGCCTGTGTGCCGTTTAATACATTCTCAGATGAATGAATCAATTTGTCAATTTTTTATATAAATAATAGAGATATACTAAAAAAAACATTGCCGTTCATCTGGCAAGTCTGCCTAGTAATTATTTAAAATATTTTTTATAAATCTAGTCTGTGCAATTACTTTTTAAAATAGTTTCATTCGTTTATTTCAGAATGTACTTAAACGGCACATAGGCTTAATTATATATTCAGCGACGATATGGAAGCGATCTTCTGTTTGGTGCTTTTAATTTTGTCATTCGGCATGATCGCTCACTTTGTTTAAAAGTTGCACACTACGCGTAATGGTGTGCCATTTCATTATATCCGTTCTCCATTTTGGAACATAGATTAATGCGTGCCTTCGCAAATAATTAATTGGTATGAATAGGTCATAATTCTCTGGTACTTTATTTTAATTGTTAAAAATAATGACATTGTATTTTAATGTCGTACTAGAACTAAGGATCATGGTCATTAACGACCTGACGATAATTAAATTTTATAAAAAGCTAGCTAAACTAGGGACTGACTTGATGGTCTACTAGGATGACACTCGAATAGCTGACCGCAAGATCACTTGGAGATTATCATTATATCTTGAGACTTGCACAATTTATTCTTGCCTCAGAAATTTACAAATTGAATACGATGTCTGCCTGTTCCACTTTACCAGCTTTACTTTACTTTCTGTCATACTTGTTATTACATTTTTTTTATTTTCAGCTCGACGTCATTTTAGTCTGAACTTTTTATTTAATATTTATTGGACTCGTTATAACCTATAACTAAAATCCTTGAAAAATTGAATACAACAATATGATTACTTAAATAAAAGAGAGATAAATAATTCGTGTTATTTATTTTGCTCAGGTTTGTTTCTTTCTTTAACATATCAAGAGTATACTAACAGAAGGCATTAAGTCAGATTTTGATGATTTACTATGTCAAATGGGAAAATGTTTTTTTGTTTGATTGATTTTTTATACACATATTTATTTCATTTATTTATTAACCTTTTGCATATATGTATATCATTACAACGGTGAGATATATTGCCAGTTGGAAATTTATTCCGAGCCACTACTACAATGATATAATGCATTTTGTCCTAGGATGTCTGTTTTCTTAAATAAAATCATTTTGTCATACATTTTTATTTTTCCTTCTGACAGAAAGCGCCAAGTCATGTCATGCTTTCTGCTAGTACAATTTTTGCCGCTAGATAATTCCGTAGATCATTATTCAAATTAAACTATCAATAATATTTAATACTGATCTGCAAAACGCTGTTTTGAGTTATGTTTAAGTTTTAATTATAATGGCTCTGTCTCGAATAATAAAATTTATATTAAAACTGTACCCATTATAAACGTGCCACAAATCAAACATAGTTGCGAAGCTGATGTCACTGATTCTGACAAAGGAAGCAATATTCAACACCACGCAAGACATCCCCTGACTATACTGTTTAAGAGCAGGAGATCTTACCTCCGGAAAGGTTGAGGAAATAATCTTTATCCTTTTTAGGTTCTACGTTTGATTTTGTAGTATGTTAACATTTAATTTATTTAATGATAATATCTTTCGTGTCTTGTGAAGACTGGGGAAGATGAAGGTGCCATGTCGAGAATTTGCGCCTCCAACCCGTATTATATTCGCCCTATCTTTACGTTTGCAAGTTTTATGTAGTTGGCAGGTAAATTTTTCGTATTATAGAGTGTGTTTTTGAAAGGTCAGAGAACTGCGCGCGCCTCACTTGTTTTGAATTAAATTTCAGTTTTTTTATGTTTTAAGCACATAAATATGTTTTAAGCTTATCAAATAATCGTTTGCGGTTATCTGCTAATATAGTGACATTGTTTAAATTTATTGTTACTTTTATTTCATTAGAGTTCATTGATTATAATAATAGTACATCTTAATTCAACCCATTTCGGTATAAATTAGTCTATGATATTTTGTAAAATTAATTTTAAAAAAATTCGTGAATTGTCAGTTTTTTTTAACATTTTATATGCGAATAATTTTATTAAAGAAGACATTACCATCGAAGATATTATAATTTTTTTATTGATCACCATTTTCTTGTTTGTCGTATAGTGAAAAAAAACGTATAATTGAAATTATCCAATCCCCAATTTAATTATGTATAAATTGTCTCCGAAATACATTAGACATTTTTGACGCATTAAAATATTTATTGTTATTTTTTTATATATAGTCGGTAACAGCATCACCTAAGTTAATGCCTACTCTACGCCACTGACGTATGTAACTTGACATTCTCACAAACCAATAGGTACTTGCATTCTTCATTCGGTCGCCCGGTAATTTATGTTCGTATGTAAAACCCGGGTTATTATGTGATGCATGTTATAGATACCAGGGGCGTGTAGTGCATATATTCAAATAAGCTATGGTTAACTAGCATTTGAATGAATTCAATAAAATTAACTACTTTTGTCGTAGAGTACTGTATAATTTACTACAGGCGAGTTTTATCACATAAATATTTAATTTTAGCATAATAGTTTTAATATCAAATTATTGTTTGTAAAATTTATGTATTTGTGCACGTGAATTAACATAAAGTAACGAGGAAACGAGCCACACTATTCTGTCTTCATCGTAACTAGTTACGGTATTTTAACCGGTGACACACTGACCATTTTTGAGATTTGTATCTCATTGCATCAATTATTTTTTTGCAATTTGATTGGCAACCATCGGTACTATACAACAGTCATATCTAAGTTACCAACCATCGGTACAATCAGATACAAATCCCTACCGAAAATAACCGGTTAAAATAACGGTGTGACCATCACTAATATACAACTCATTCATACTAGCATACAATTTTCGACTCAAAATTAGAAGACTTCTCAAAAAAGTATATATTCATATAACTTGTCATTTATATACTTTATGCATAAATAATATAAAATAACTATTTATTAAAATCCTTCAATAAATTAAATATAGGTAATTCAGATATAAATTGGCTGACAATACAGAAATTTTCCTCAGATTATGTTCGAAAAAACAGTGTTCAAACCATTTTCTAACATCGTTAACTCGTGTGACACAGTAGTAAAATATTGAATAACTATTCAAAGCACTGTTGGTTCGGTTCATAATGAGTTTTATTAAATTGTGGCGGGTGTTACTATCATATTTATTAAGCTTACTAATGTATCAGACAGATGTAAAAATTATAGATTTAAGGTTTTTTCTACGGTCGTTTGAGATATTTAAGTATTGAAACAATGGATATTTTGTAACGAATCGTATGATTGTGTCGAGATTCGATTCTCGACGTTCCGTTGAAGTCGCAAAACAACCTCATCAGGAGAATACCCTATCGCCGCGGGAGTCAAGGACGTACTGATTATTTCTTGCGCGGTCGCAGATTGTATGCACTCCGTGGAGGTGTGTTGCTTCATTCTACGCTATGAACCGACGATATCTTCGGAATTTTTTGCTATGTATTTTTACTGCGTCACAGTTAAAAGACGACAGTTAAAATCATCTAATTTATGACGACTTGTTCTCATTAATATGTTAAATCTTTAAAATACGACGCAGAAAAGTCCGAAGACATCATAAATTCACATTGCACACTAACGACCTAAGACACTAACTAAGAAGGAAGCAATACACCTATACGCAGTGCATACAATCTGCGACCGCGCAAGAAATAATCAGTAGGTTCATGACCCTTACGGCAATAGGGTACTCTCCCAGTATAAAAGCAAGGGCAGCAATAGCCAAAAATAATTTAATGCACTCATCGAGCATTACTAAGTTATAATGTATTGAATTCGAGATTTTGTCGGAAACATAGCCTATAAATTTATAGTATACATGATTTCGTAAGGGAAAGATACATAAAATCTAGAATTTAGTACATTTCAAATAAGTAATCCTCGGTGATTACATTAAAAATACTTTTTATTTTTTTGGATATTGCTGCCTTTGCTTTTATACCCCACATATACGGTTCGCATAAAATACTTATACATTGTTTCAATGCCTAAACTAGTACCGACTCACACTAATTTTGAAAAACAACAAATCTCATCCTAAATCAAAATGGGTCGAACAACCAAAAAATGCTGTTTATTTCTAGTACCTACTGGCCGTTCAATAGATTTGATAACAATTCGATTTTGGTAGAATCGGTTCCCAGGCGTCTTGCGCAAACTACAGGCTGTCTATAAACAAGGTTAACCCCGCCCCCTCACTTTTGTTTTATTGTTTAATTGCTTCATCTTTTTGAGGAGCAGTGAAAAATAAATTGATATCCTTCGCTCAGACAAATGCCGGTGCATTATCTAAACACAGCTTTGCTGACCTTTCGATAATGGAAAATGTAATCTTCAAACGCGGTTTTGGTATTTAAAACATGCAAACGGATTTATTTTTTAAACGAATAATTTTAATTAATGCAACAATTAAAGAACTCACGGTCAAACTATTTATTTTATTTAAAGTAATGTGTAATTTTAATGATATATTCGAAGTGTATATTTTTGTTATTTTATATTAGTGAGTAAATATTTCTTGAATGACAATATAATCAAACTTAAACTAATCAAAAACTCGATACCATGTACCATCGTAATAAAATATGTTTTAAACATATAGAATATAGATATTTATATTTAATAAATACCCATAACAATGTTATTATACATTACATGCCCATATGAACTACGTACAAAACGTTATGAAATATACTCTTCCATTAGGTATATTTAAAGCAGTAACACATTTGTAACAAGGTTTTTTCCCGATTCCTTAGAGTCTACAATAGGTACCTACTCTGAATACTATAGACCGCCTGATCTACTGATATAAGTGCATTAGCTCTATAGCTTTGACACTTTTACTAACTACCTTATTGTAATAAACATCTTAAATTTCAGATTTATATGAATTTGGTTTGGTAAAAAACATTGAAGCATGACTTTTTTGTAAACATACATTTTGGAAAAAAAATATAAATCAAATATTTATGCTACATATTTTTATGATATAACAAATAATAAGATTACAATTATGATAGAAATATTACGAAATATATGTTGTATTCCGATTTTTTTCCCAAATAATTGTTAACGTAAAAGTCATGCTGCGATGTTCCCACTACACGCCCCTGGTAAAAAGTCTAATAAGAAACCCTCTCAATATTTTATTTGATATTAATTATTTTTAGCAATGTAGCCTCCGAACGTTATCGAAAGTATACGTATCAAAGGTATTTTAGGTAGAATACAATAAATATTATGTTGAAAATATGTTGAATATTACTTCTCCTGTTAAAAGCCTCAATAACCGTAGAGCTCGCATGAGAAGGTGTATGAATGTAGACGAAAGAAAAGTGGTCTGCCAAGATAAAAGAATATGGCGTTTTATCCTCTCTGTCTACCCCTTTGGAGAAACGGCGTGATGGTTAGTTACTTAGTTTTTATTAATAAATTGTTTGTTAGTCCTTCTTTTTCTTCTTCTTTCTTGGCGTTTCACCCCTATGGGGTGTTCTTGCCACAAAACAAGTGTGTTTCTTAGTCGTTGTATCATTTAAAATAATTAAACAAAGTATAATTTAAACACATAGAATAATGAAAACAAAAATCCATATATACTCTTAAAAATATGTAATATTAAAAATCAAAATTATAATTAAATTGGATCGCTTAGAGAAACCGATGAAAGTTTTTTTTACTTAAAATGACGTTGTCTGTCTATTGATCAGTGACGTCATTCTAAGACTGCATAATGTATGGGACATTATTTTACTGACAGTGTGCCGCCCATCTGTGGAATGGGAATTACCTATTTGCTCAGCAATCTCTCAGCTGAAGCTATTTCTGATCTGTAAGCGCTTTATTTGCCCCAAGGCGACAACTAACGTGGCCCAGTATCACATCCAGTCCCTTTGGTTAACGTAATATACACAATTATGCCCACAACACAAACATATCATTTTAATCTAAGAATGTTAAAACGTGTGTAGGTTCACGTATGCTGTTACACATACATCTAACTTTGTCACTCTCTTACCGAATGATTCTGGACTCTAATGCTGATGTATAGCATTTCCATTTAATTAGGGAGTTTTTCAGATATCGCTGTTAATTAACACGAGTTTTCGGGTTTTATAAACTTGAATAAATAAGTTATTTTTTTAAATTGAAATAAAACGTAAAGAAGAATTTAAAAAATAATTTTAACACCATTTTTAGTTGACCTTAATTATTACAAAAGTAAAATATGACATTTATTTTATTTATATAGTAAAATAAAAAAAATAAAATTGAATAAGCTCTAAACTGTTTAATTTCAGTTCAACCACAATTTCGTACAAAAATTGGCACTTAGGCCGGCGCCACACTACGCGGATCTTCCGTCGCGTCTCTTCGGTCGCGGAACGCCGCTACATTTTTTTCCATACAATATGCGCTTATCAAACACACTACACGGATGGTAGGTCGATCGATTTGCTTTGCCGATTTGAAGCAACGGAAAAGACGCGGTGGAAGCTCCGCGTAGTGTGGCGCCGGCCTAAAGGAAAAAGTCCTTTTATCGTCGATTTTATCGTAGAGAGCTACTGAGTTTCTTTATCCTATCGCAATTAAATAGCGCTAATTCCTTTTTCATTTATTGAGCTGTATCGTTTAATTTTTCTGGAACCGTCTTCACTTTCGTCATTTAGTGAGATTGCTGTCCTTAGTTTTTGCGGCGGTTTTCGTTTGTCGGTTTGAGGTTACAGAAACGCAGTTTTAAAATTAGAATATTTTCTTCTTCTTCAAATATAGCAAAGTTATTTTGTGGTGACATAATTATAATTAATATAAAATAACTTTGTAAACACCACTTTTTTATTGAAATAAATTCAACATGTTTCGAAACCATTAGCTAGCAAAAACCCTAGTCTACATCCATCCATTACTCTTGCTGTTGAAATTCTCCCACTTAGGGTTAAGATTTTTCTCGCAAAGCCATTTTTTCTCGCGTGCCTTCTCCTTCTTTCTTCCTCTCGACTCCTAGACTCATAGACTCCTAGATTTCGCAGATTACTAGATTATTACCAGTGCACCTGGGCAAAAGCTACACAGGCTTGGAATAATTACAGCATCGTGGATATTTTTCAACAGTCATTGATCAAATACAAGTGTGATGTTTTAATGCTGATCGCTCCTGCTGAAAAGATAGTTTTCTATGATTTCAACCAATTTTTCATTAAATTATAATTATTAATTTTTTACTTTACATATTTATGAACGTTTTCCATTTATTCAAGTTACGTAAAATATTTTATCAAGCATAAGCAAAAAACTATCCAGCACAAAAAATAGATACTAGATTATTTGCTAATATGCGTGTAATAATACGAGAAATCAATGAATTTATTGTTACCTCGCTGTAAAAAATAATCACAGAAGGATCAAAAACAATGAGATGCAAGTAGATACATAGATTTTATAAAAAAGATAAGAAAAGTGGCCTTCGGAAAAATCCTCAACGTTAATTTATCGGTTGTCTAATTTTACAAAATGAGCAAAACTCTTAAGAAAACTGGTTGGTGCGTTATTGTACTTTCTAATATGAATTTATTTAACATTTAGATTTACTACAACGCCCATCTCTATAGCCACCATAGTTTGTATTGATGTTATGTATCTGTCGCAGTACTCCAATTTGGATGGTACTTTAGGTTATTTCGTCTATTATCTCAAATTATTATTAATGAATTGTGTCCTTTGTAGACGGATGTGAATCGAAACAAAAATTTAATATCATTTTTATTGGTTCGTTTACTTTGCCTGCGCGGACCTAATCATGTAGACATTTCCATTGGACTATTGTCCTTACATAGATCAAAGAAGAAAGAACGGAAGTCCGTTTGTTGTTTGGGTACATCTCCTTGAACTTCGATTTATTTTGTACTTAGTGTTTATCTGTCTTTTATAAAAGTAACTGCAAAAGCACTGCTGGCATGTAACATTAAGAGTGTTCCAAGATGCCATGCCATGTGTGAATCCGAAGGTAATACGCAAAAATACTTAAATTTTTTACATGTAAATATATCTCAACTCAGCCTAACAATGGCAAATTATCACATTGGTGTCTAAATCACTGAATAAAATCGAGGATATAGAAGAAAAAAGAATAATTTTGGCGTCTTTTTAAATAAATTATGAATATTTTCATGATACTGTAGATTTTAATAAACGTAACTGTAAAAGTAACCTCGCCTAAATTAAAAGAGCAAATTTAGACGCCCGAAGTAAATTAAAATGGATAAAAAGACATTAACTTTATTATCTATACTAAGTTTTATGATATTTTAGATTTTACTACTCGATTTCCGAAAGTATCACTCTCATCGACAGGTAAAATATTAAACAAAGTTTATGTTTTCCATACGTTTTAATGACCATTATGAATAATCTCTACAACATGAAGTTTTAACTACGCATTACATAGGCCAAACCTCTGTAGAATAAGAAGATCAACTACTTGCAGTTTTTAAATTTATATTTATTTGGCTATCAATTAAAAAAAACATTGAATGATAAATTGTGCAATTATATAATTAATAAAATAAACTTAGTTTTCACCACTTTTTTATATTGAAAATATCAACATGTTTCAAGGCCTGTGGCCCCTTCGTCAGGATACAATTGTATACTGTATACAATATATATTATATACAATGTAAAAAGATGGTGAAAACTAAGTTTATTTTACTAATTATATTAAGAATGTCATCACAAAATTATTTTGCTATTTTTGAAGAAGAATATAAATTGTGTGTTTATGTACGTGTGTACTCGTATATGTATAAATAAAGAGTGGGTTTATTTATGTAGGACCAAAAGCCAATAGTCAATAGTCAGCTAATATTTTGTACTTCAGATAGTTTTGGCTTGTGGAAGTTATTACTAACAAATTTATTAAACAATTAGAAAAGACATACAGAAAAAACAAATTAACAAAAAAATATTTTAGCTGCTGCCGGGATTCGAACCAATGGACTTCTAAATTACAATTAAATAAGGGGTATTTATTTGCATTGATCAATTATTTCACATTAAACTATGTTTTATTTTACACTTTTCATATATAATGGTGTCGTGTGATGGGACTCGTGTAGGGTACTCCATTAGGAAGAAAATAAATTCTATGCGACTTGTTTAAATATTTCAACAATTTGATTTAAGAACACTTCAAATGCCTAAATAGTAATCAATCATTTTTCTAATCATTGAATAGAACCGGATCATAATTTTGATAAGACTATCTGATTAGTCATCTTAGATGCAAGGTGTCACATTGAATTACTTAGGGACATTAGAGATCTATAAATCATTATTTAAACCAGAAGTAACCACAAAATATGAGCTATATTCAAATTGTGAAAGGACGGTTCCATATATCCTTGCACCTAGGAATCTAACATATTTTTTCAAATAAAAAAACTCTTTTCCAAATTTGAAAGCTGAGAAAGTAAGTCACGCTGAACAAAAGACACGCAGTCTTTGATAAAAAAAATGCTGGATGTATTATCTATATATCTAAATGTACATGTGTAAAATATTTATTCACGGTCAGTGATGTTTCTTGTGTAAGAATATGCTTCGTAGATTAGATTATGAGTGAGAAAGGTCAGTGAATCTGAATAAAAATCATCTGAGATGTAATCATATTTATCATTTCATTAATTACATGCTAAGAAGATACATTAAATTATCTAAATAAATTCACTAAAATGCTTATATTATGTTATTAACCATGTACGATGGAATAAAATTATAAATGAAACGACTATACTAAATAATACTAAACTAAAAAGTATACAATAATATAATAAGTATTATAATATTTTAAATAATATTATAATAAATAATAATATAATTAGAGTATATGAAATATTAAGGGTGAAAGTAATATAACAACATTTAAGAGAAAAATAAAAAATACGTGATAATAACCTTTGAATATATTTTTTTAATAATTATATCTAATGCTGTATATATAATGTATAAATAGGAAATATAAAATTATTGTATTACCTACTTTATGTATGAATAAAAAAAGGGTAAATGAAACACTAAGATTATTCATAACTTTAAACGATCAATTAATTATTTTTTTTGTTTTAGACCATTTAAAATAAATATTAATATCGCTTTAAGCATATTTTGATATGACCTAATCTAAACCAAAAGTAACCACATCAAATATTTCTCACAATAAAGGACATGCTAAGTTTTTTATAGTAATTACCCGCAAAAAATACAAATATCATATTATTTCATTTTTGAAAAAATAAAGCTTTGAAATATGGCTTCAAAATCTTTGTATATCCTGAGAGATATCTCTAGCACAGTCCCTTCAAATATACGAAAGGTTTTCAAATTAGAAACATATACAGGGTTATTTGAACATTTATAACCTCGCGGGACTATATTTCTGCCTTGATTATGAGTCTAAAATGTTCAAGCAGCCATTACCTAATATCAATAGTGATGGAGTTATGCAACATAAAATTTAGCATTTTTTTTTCAATATTTTTATCAATTACGAAAAATTCATTTGTTACAATACAAGTTAAATAAAATTATTAAAACCCGGCAGAAATTCCAATTGAAATGTTTTCCAATTGTTTTGGAAGGGTTTTATTATTTAAGTTGACTTGAATTAAAGGGACTGAATTTTTCGATACATGTTACTGTAATGAGTCCAACGTTTTACAAAAAAAATAAGTCAGAAATATTTTTTTTAAATGCGAACTTAGATGTTGCATACCTCCATTACTATTGATATTAGGTCATAGTTGTTTGAACATTTTCAATTCATAATTAAAGCAAAAATATAATCTTGCGAGGTTATTTATGTTTTCTTAATAACCCTAAATAAAACATTCACAATATGTGGATGTTCTTACGGTGAAATTGGTGAACGTTGCATTGTGTAGAGTGGTCACTCAAGCCAGCTCATACAGGTTGTTAAACCCTGTGCTATAAATAACCTAATAACTAACCATCACGCCTTGTCACCGCTGGGGTAGGCAGAAGACACATACTTCCTTCGGCTACATTCATCCGTCTTCTCGTGCATGCTCTACGGTTATTGTGGGCCATCCTCCAATATTTGTAGTATCTGATGGTGTAAGGTCTTTCGCGGACGCCTTCTATTCCTGCTGCCTTCAAAACTCGCCTCATATATTTTCTTAACCATCCTTTCCTCGCTCATACGTACATTCCACATGCCCAAACCATCTCAGCGATCCTTTCATTGTTCAATCTACCACGCTTCAGCCAACATTACATTCATTTTTAACTTGTTCATTCCTCACTCTTTCGAACAAAGATTTACACAAGCGCCTTAGTGACTGCATTTCACCGCATTCAGTCTACTTTCATTCCTTCCCTATATAAATAATTGATCGATTTTTTTCAAGTATCAATTAATAATTTTAATTTCAAATATTTCATGTAAATTTTAATTCATTTTAATTCTGATACCAAATACCAACACTGATGTATTAAGGTGTAGCCCAGAGCTGGCAAAAGAAGAAAGAAAGTGAACTGTATGCGGTGGAAATGAGATCACTTTGGCGAATGTGTATCAAACCCATTTCCGATGGAGCAAAGAATTAAAAAAAAGTAACCCAAAAAACCAAGTTTTTATTATACTCCCTTTCTTTGTAAAATATAACAACAATGAAAGAAGAATTAAAACATATAACATAACATTAAACTTACAGTAATTTAATATATTTCTAAAATGTCAGATGTTTTGAGCTTTGATAAGAAACATCATGCTTGAAGATTAAATTCTAAAAACATTTGTCAGTCAATTTAGATTTTCGACATTCGTAGTGAAGTACCTATTATGTATATCGACGGAGTAATTCAAATTTAGAAAATATTCCGCGACGTTATCGGGCCGCCGTTGCTAATAATCAAACTTTTCTAATGATTTCAATTTGAAAAAACCAATAAAATTTCTAAAAATCCGAAATTATACTATACTTATTCTTTTTTTAACGAAAATTTGATAGATCTTCTCGATCGTCGTCATGAGTCTACTTGCCAAGTTTCAGCTCGATTGGATCACGGTAAAAGGGTCAAAAATCGATCCAAAGTTTTTTTTGACGGCAAGCCGGCAAGCAAACAAGCAGACGCCACTAATTAATATAAAGGGAGTAAAAAATAGGAAATAATGTAAAGCTAATCTTATAATAGTGGATAGAAATTAAAAAAAGGTCGCTTAGGTGGTATGAGCATGCTGAACGAATTAATGAGGAAAAAATGGAAGACTTGTCATGACCAAATTAACCTGATATTGGAAGATGGTCCTGTTCGGACCCTCAATAATTATCGAGCTTGCATACGAAGATACACATATGACTATGGATTAGGTGAGAGTTACGATGCTCCATTCTCTGCCTGTTCCCTCGGGAAACGGCAAGATAGTAAGTTAATTAAAATGAACTACTTTTATCATATACTATTTGTAACCCGTCAAAAATGACGGAACATCGGTTCGCGTCTTTGCTAAGCAGTATATATTTATTGTGTATTTTTGGCGATCCACGAAAGGCGGCCGTTGCAACATGTGTTAAGCGGCCGGTTCGGGTTTGCTGGCCCGGGGTTCAAGCCCCATCTCCAGCCGTTTAATTTGTTTTTTAGCCGCGAATTCGAACAAAATTACGGACGTTACGGACAGACGGATAGACAACGAAATTATTATGTTTAATGATTTCAGCTGTGATGTTCGCAATTAAGACTGACAACAGCGCTATCTCGAGTAGCGTAGCGTCTTGATAACGTTAGCGATGGACATTATTAAATAGAGAATTATGCTTGTTTTGCTTCTTATACCTCATTATTATATTATACGTTATTATTATTTTAACCATCTGGTAGCGTTAGTGACGGACATTGTTACGTAGAGAGTTATTACGATTTAGATGATTAATAACAATAACTTACGCGATATAGTAATGCGTGCACTTATTAGTTTCAATCAAACTGAAATATTAAAAAAAAAAAAAAACTAAAAAGTATGTAAAAAAATTTAATTCTGAGTATTTTATTTGAAAAATATAAAGTATATTTTTTCATTTTAATCAAAAATAATTATGAAATTCTATTTATTTTGAAAACGGAATGAGATCAGCTATTGGATTCTCGGAAGTTACGGACGGACAACGAAATTATTATAATTGGATATTAGTAATATATAACGTTTACTTTATATACATTTTGCAGTGCAGTTGCGTATATATAATTTTCAAAATTATAATGATTATGTACGTATGAATTCCGTGTTTTTTTTTTGTCTTTTATAATAATACTAACTGTAACCCGTCAAAAATGACGGTTATTTTACAAAAAAAAATGAAAAAAGAAAAACTTTTTTTTTATGCTATAAAGAAGTTATGGACGTTACCCGAAGTTACGACGGATGGACGGACGGACAGACAACGAATTTATTATAATTGGGTGCATGCATGTGGGATGAGCTGCAGTATTCATGTTTAAATCGTGGCTTAAAATAAATATATCGCTACCTAGTAAGTACCTACTAATAATAATATTTTTTCAAACAAAAATAATAATTTTGTATTTGTAAACAATTTGCCTTGTATTGTGACTAAATTTAGCATTGAAATCTTTTGCAAATGTAGTCGCCATGAGTAATGATTAATGGGGATATAATCTATCTGCTTTGTAGCACCACATACAAGTGCAACATTCAGGAGGGGACTCCGTGTTTAAATATTCCTACCACAAAATATATTTGTCATGTAACATTTGGTGTAATCACAAAAAATTCTTAAAGCTATTAAAAACAATGCATTCCTACATACTTTTGGGATCACACATACACAAACGCACACAAAAAATTCAAATTTATCGGACAAGTACTTACTTTCTGGTACTATTATAAAATTATTTAAATCATGGACACTTTAGAACTCATTTCTTTATTCAAAATTGCTACAAAACAAAAGCAGGTCTTTATTCTGTAAAATGAGAACCAATACAAATAAAATGGAAACCGAGACCTTGAATATAAGGGATTTAAAATGAAAACTATGTTTTTATTGGTTAATTTTTATCTCTCTTTACTCAACGGTTCTCTTCAGTTACTACTCAATGGTGTTTCCGTAGATCACATATGCCCTCAACGGTTTAATGTATCATTTGTATGAAAATTTAAATTCGTCAATTTCCAAAAAAAAAAGAAAATGATTTTAAAAAATTTAACAAATAAATTTTTCATCTCTTATGTGATTTGCACGAGGTTCGTTTTTTCCCCGCTATGTCGCTTATTGTTTACTAAAATTATTGTTAACCCAAACTGTAAAATGTGGAATGTGGAATGTGGGAATTAGAGCCTCCAATCCGGATATTCGAATATTCGAACTTCGAATATATTCGCCTGTTATTAAGTATTCGTTATTCGAATACTCTAAAAAATATTCGTAAAGTATTCGCTCATATTTATATTATAAGATTTTTAATATTTTTCCAAACGAAACAAAGGTTTACGAACCCTGAAAGTCATTTGCAAGCAATGAAAGTCATTTCAGGTATACCGCTACGGGCTATATAATGCTTTTGCATTTGCCTTTTTTTTTAGTCATGCTTATCTTTATAGTTTTATTACAATAAGCGCTTACGTTTAAAACACTTTGATTTGTCTGCTTTCTATTATTCTTTAGTATTATGCTTTCATAAATATTTGAGCCGACAAACAAAAAGTTATATACAAAATAATTTTCAAAAAACTTTCACGTGGGGTGTGAAGTATGAAGTAGGTAATATAAACATATCTAAAATTTTGTCAGTTATGGAGATATTTTTTTTTAATTTGTATTTCTTAATTCAACATTATTTTTCAATATATTTTTTGTTGTTTTTTTATAACATTCTACAATTATTATTTTTTTTAATAATATATATAGAATGTATTTATCATCCGAAGTAAATTATTCCATTCTAAAAAAATTATTATCGTTAACTACTCGATATTCGAATAGTTGGAATCACGAATATTTGGAGGCTCTAGTGGGAATGCATATCTTCCTCGCGTACTGTAATAATAAACAAATTAAAATAGGTAGATATATTTCGCTTGTTACACACGACAGAGTGACTATTCAATTTACAAGCACAGTATGCTAGTTCCTGTTAATAGAAAATGTTATTAATATTGCCGAGGAAATCCGCCTCTGAGAATGATCCGCCGATTGTTCTCGAAGGAAAGTGAAAGGCTACGGACATAAGTGTATCAAACAGTGCTGTCGCTGGAGGTGGGTGCCTGATGACCTATATTCGACTGTGACCACGTTTAATGTTTAGATTAAGCGTTTAAAGTTTAAACCGAGAAACTGAATACATCGCGGAAAAATGAGATCATTCTAGTAATGTTCAGCTGGTTCCAATTCACGTAATATTACAATGTTTTTCTGAACACTTAAGTGGACCGTTCACTATACTTAACTGTAGGTATACTCTTTAAAGAATTATCTTGTTTGCAGTACACATCTAGACCATGCCAATCTACTTGCAGTTTGGTAAGTCTAAACATTTATTTCGGTAAGATTTCTAGGACTAGTCTTCTTATACAGTTTGTAGTGTCTAGACCAGCCTATTTCTTATTGTTAGGTTTTAAGTCAAGCCGATCCAGGTTCCAGCAGGATTTAAGTTTGGTTTACTCGAGTTTATTCAATCAAAACACGTATTTTAGTAAGATCCAGATCTTTCTTATCTTTGTCTACTATGTATATTTGCATTTTTATTCTTTTTATGCGTATATATAACCATGCTTATATTAGCTTCACCTGTGTATCTGCCTGTCTGGATGAAATCTTATAGTCAATACACAATATGCAATCAAGCTGAAATATTGCACACATTTTGCAAATTATCCTCGGTAACAATTCATTAATAAATTAGATAAGATTCACTAATTAATTAATTAATCCATCATAATTAATTAATTAAAGTTTTATTTGGGAAATTAGTTAATGAGCTCACCAAAAGATGGCGCACTTGTATTTAAATGTACTTTTACGTAATAAAGTAAGAAACAAATTTTCTGCCAAAAATTTTTTGCCTTACTGTACAAATAACAAAAAAAAATTCGGTAATTTTAAAAATTTAATATCGATGAGTACATGCAATATGGTACCAGTCTATATTTTTTAAAATTCATTATCATCATTACTATTAGCTGCATATCCCCATGTGGGTCTTGGCTCCATTTTCTTCCATCGATTCCTCTTCGTAATAATGAACCATTTCTCTCAGCCTTGATTTCTAAGACAGATATGTCTATAAAAACACTGTAAATTTTAGCTTTAGTCTACTCAAATTCCTGCAACCTTTTTGTCTTGCGTTCAGCAATAACTTCAAAGAATTTAAATTAGATGCCAATTAATCAAATATATAATCCTTATTGTATATTAATCATTTTCATAATATTTTGTTAAATTCAAATATTTCTTTTTTCATTGTTTAAATAACCTCTTGAATAGTGTATTATGGTGTGCACATTGTGCTACATATTATTGCGTTACGTCATACAAGAAGTCACGCAGGGCTTCACTGGCTGTCTATATATTTTACCTTGATTTTCATCATGAAAATTGAGCATATTTTGTCCTTGACTGTCATCTTTACCTTTCTATATTTGTTTGAAAAGATAAAAATTTTGTTGTTGAATGAGAGGAAGAACGTTGTCGATAAAAAATTCCACTCGAAATACCCTAAAATAAAATAATTTTCATTAAAGAAGAGAAATTCATATTTTTTACAATATTTTTATTAAAATCTTTTAATTTTTCTTACGACACCTTTTTTATGAATACTAATCTAGCTAACGTGAGTTTTATTGCAAATTAAACAAATAATAAAAAAAACTTATTTGAAATTAAAGAGCAAAAACTTTTAATTCGTAGCGGTGGGGTATTCTGTGATTAAGCGTTTGTAGTTCGATTGTAACGACGTTTGGTAACAGTGATATAAAGGTTAGAGGTATTGTTTCTATGTACCGGCGATTGTTCGTCGAATTACGAATTGCTACCAATCATTGTCACAATCAGTTACCAATTATACAATTCAATCACGTCACAGTAGTCTCTCATAATTGCTTCTCATACATTCTTAGGATAAAAATATTATTTTCAATCTTGATAAAAATAATTAGGACATGACATGATATTAGGTCCTTACATATGAAATTGGCGTTTAGTATGGGAGGAACATAAAGCCGATTTTTTTTTATTATAATATATTTATTTAATCAAAGTATGTACCATTGCTATCTATGCACTTTTGCCATCTCATAGGTAGTTCATCGATCCCTTTACTAAAAAAACCTTTCGGACGGGAATCAATAAAATCTTTGAAGGCGGTTTGGACTGCCCCATCGGAGTTGAATTTTTTCCTTTGCAAGAAGTTATCCAAATTTCGAAAAAAATGGTAATCTGTTGGGGCAAGGTCCGGAGAGTACGGTGGATGTCTTAGACATTCCAATTGAAGCTCCTCTAATTTGGTAGCCGTCTGTTGTGCAGTGTGTGGTCTAGCGTTATCATGAAGCAGCAGTGGCCTAGAGCGATTAACCAGCCTCGGTTGTTTAGCAGCTAGCTTTTCCATCATGGTTTGCAGTTGCTGATAATAGACATCTGCCGTAATCGTTCGTAATGATTCGATTTAAAATCCCTTCATTATTGTGCCGGTTGAGTAATGCAACGCAGCAGTCAACGCGCGTTTGTTGATTTGCTTCACTCAATTCGTGAGGTACCCACCTTTCAAGCTTTTTCACCTTACCAATTTGCTTCAAGTGGATTAAAACAGTTTTATCACTAACACCGCAGCCTGCAGCTAACTCGGATGTGGTTTGCGATGGATCCGCTTCCACAATAGCCTTCAATTCTTCATTATCAACTTTGGTCTCCGGCCGTCCACGGGGCTTGTTCTGCAGGTCGAAATTTCCAGAACGAAAACGTTGGAACCAAAAACGCACTGTGTTTTCTTTTGCGGCACCGTCGCCATACACATCATTAATCCTTCGAGCCGTTTCTGCAGCACTGGTGCCACGGTGGAACTCGTACTCGTAAATAACGCGATATCTCAAGTTTTTCATTTTGTAAACTGAGTGACGCAAAGAAAAAAACAATTGAGGAAAAAACAAATGAATTATAATTTTCAAAACACAAATACATGAGTAAATAGCTGTATAAATTTGGATTTGGAATTCCTAACCAAAGAGAAGATATTTGAGATCAAATTTGCCAGTACGGCAAAACGCCAATTTCATATGTAAGGACCTAATATTTGACTTTCATTCAAGCGATTGAATTTTGAACATATACAATGAATATAACGTATAATATATATAATTTCGGTAAAATTAAGTAAATATAATGATTCAAATATAGTAGTACACGTTTGTATTCGTAAATAATAAATCTAGGCTGTATTGTATCTGTAAGTATTATATTTTTAAAAATCTTAAAAATGTAACTCTTCAAATAGATTTACATACAAACATACATATCTTTGTAATATGGGTAAGAGAATAATTAAAAATTCTGCGCTGGCTTTGTCCTGATTTTTAATTGTCTTCAATTATCACCGCCATTCGCGGCAAGTGCTTTTCGGTTGAGTAACACCAGGGCACGTTTGTCTTTCTGTACAACCACCAAAGGTCCATTAGCATTTCAACAGAATTATAAAAGAAATGTGCGAAACAGCAGGCCATCGATTGCGAAACTTGAAATTTTCGTAAACCTACATATTTGTATTTAAATTGCCAGGTAGGTTTCTTTAATTACGAGTTGAAAGTACATTTCAAACGATTTCAGATTTCAATAAATGTTAATAATTGATGGGTATAAAAGTAAATGATATCAATTGGTGGATATAAAAGTAAATGTTATCAATTAATGGCTATAAAAATAGAGGCAGCAAATAGGGTAGCTTGTTGGTCTTGTGGTTAGGACACTGGCCTCGTGATCCAAAGGTCGCGGGTTCGAACCTCACTCCAGACTAGCAAGTTAGTCCTATTTTCATGGCACAAGCGTTTAGCTTAGTTTGAGAATAGTAAAAATATTGATGTGACACGTATTCTGTGTTCACATCTCTATTTAAAAAAAAAAAAAAAAAAATTAAAAAAAAAAAAAAATTAAATATCAAAAAAAAAATTAATGCAGTCATCGAGGATAACTAATTTATAATGTACTGAATTCGCGATTTTATAGGAAACATAGCCTATAAGTTTACAGAAAATACATAAAATTTAGAATCCAGTACCTATAGTTATTCTCGGTGATTGCATTCAAAGCTTTTAATTTTTTGGACATTGCTGCCTTTACTTTTATACCCCACAATTAATATCTGAATTAAAATCTTGCAAAAAATTCTTGTAAAAATTTATGCACGGTTTCAATAATTTTATTGAAACCGTGCATAAATTTATGAGAAAAAATGCAAACTTGGATATCGCTTATCTCCGTAACTGCAACATTTCACCCAAAGTTTAAAGAATATTTTTCATTCAAAATTAAATGAAGAAGACTTCCCCGTTTTTTCTACCAGCTGCGTGTCAGAGAATAGGTGTTTCGACCTGGAAAATATTATTTTATTTATTTATATTTATTTATTTTATTTATCGTGCGTTGAAAGTCACAACCAACAATTCACTAGTAGCAATTAATGGCAAGACAACAGCAATTTAGAAATCGTACTGTTCGCTTCCATACAATCGCAATAAATGATCACATAAATATTTAAAGAAGAATCTTACTAAAAAAGTTATTTAACGAGCCATTTAACTCACAAAACTAGAAACCGCAGTAATGGGCAATTAATGAAGATCAATTCGATATGGTTTTAAACTCAAGTAGATTGAATTATGCAAATAAAAATTGTAACAATGTTTATATAATTACAAAGTATTGCTTTAGCAACGATCGTTAATTCGTCATTCCGTTTTTACGTAAAATTACCAGTAATTTAAAAATAGATAAAAACTTATTTATATTGACACTAATTCGCGGCGGTAGGATCCAAGTGAAACAATTAAAATTAATTAAGCTTTTATAGGCTTTGAACTCAAACTTAAGTGGATTACTATTTCCACACGTAGGTAGGTACTTTGTTTACTAGTTGTCTATGTTCGTTTGTTTCTCGCTGTTTCTATGACTTCCCCGACACTCGCCCATTTGCTTGTCTGTGGTTTTTCGCTACTGTCGAACTAGATTGACTTAACTTAACGATACCCTTGCTGTTTATATAAGGTCCTCGATTTCAGGAACTTTCCGACATGTAATCGCGCATTCATCAGACTTTCAGAATTTTCAAAATCTTCTTATTCAAACCGTTCGGAAATCTTTTAATATGCAATTTTTTTCGACGTGTAAAACTTTATCTGAAACAAAATAAGAAAATATTACTTTGGTAGTAAAATGAGATGTCAAAATTCCACTTTCCGTTCTCTTCTCTCCCTTCACTTACTTTCATTGATATTTTTTTTCTTAGATATACTATCTTGAAGAAAACATGGAAAATCAATGAATTTTGTAATGGGAGTTCCAAGTAGCATCGGAGGCAAACTGATCTGATTTTATTCCGAGAATTTTGTTAGTATATTGTTAGTACCAACTTAACTGTCAAGGTAAAAATCGCCTGTTGGATGCACAATTACAGTTGGATAGAGTTCATTTTCAGACAGTTCACCAGCAACTCTATTCCAGTTGGAAAAATGGTTTAAAGTTGTGGTAGGTAAGTCCAAAAAAGGAAAATAATGTATTTATGTGTATATATAGATGATTCACATTCTTTTCATTCTATTAATAAACAAAAGAATCAGAATTAATGACATAAATTTTAGTAAGGATAAATCAGTGACATTGATAAAATACACAACAAATCTTAAACTCTTGATAAAAATATCATTATAATAATTACAAAATTCATGGATGTAGCTTGTTAATAGTGATGCAACGAATACTACTTTCACGAATACGAATATCAAGCCTACCATTTGGCGAATACGAATACGAATAATTCAAAAAGGTAATAAATAATACACTATCGTTCTTTTTTTAGTAAGAGATTTAATAATTAAAATTTACCACAGGCAAATTTTTGTTCAAAAAGCACAACATTTCTTTTATCCGTACATTCCCAGCGGTCCAAAATAAATATGACTTTTTTCACATTTACATAGGTCATGTTACTAGATTTAATTTGAAATTATTTTATAACAGTTACCACTTTTACACACAACGGAAATAAAATGGAACGAACAATAGGTACTATCAACATACGGGTATATCAGTGATAACAATACGTATCACAAAACAAAAACTATATGAAATGAGCACTTTACCTTATTAATAACCCAACGAAACTAGATGAAAGAACTCATTTTATGCTGTGAAACAAGTAACAATTGACAACTTGAGAACTCAACAAATCCATTCATTCAATGTCAGGGGAATCCCCGATAATAAAGTGCGTAGGTGCGTTCGGATACCCGGTGCACAGCCAAACCGTAATTTGCGTTGCGTTCAGTAATAAATAGTTTGTTTTTAATATTCGTGATGATATTCGGCGAATACGATTATTCGTATTCGTATTCGTTGCATCACTACTTGTAAGCAACAACGCCAAAAATTTAAAGCAATTTTTGATACGAATTATACCATTTATTTCACATCTTTTTTACTTGAATAGAAACATGTAATGACAATAATTATTGCTATACCATCATGCTTATTTATTTCATACTTAGTTTTGTGTTGCATTTAATAAAATAAGAGTAAGTACTTAATCAATTATAAAACTGACATCATTTGCCAAATTATCATTTTCAAATAATGTTTATTTTCGTAATTTGAGCAATGTGACAAAACGTGCCAGAATAGGCGTCTATAAGAGGTGAAAAGTTTCAAATACCTCGGTTTAATTACATCCCAGGATGGAAGCAAGAAAATTATTTCGATAGGAGGATAGGAGCCGCAAGCCAGGTAGAACGATCTTAGAAAAGCGGAGCTCAGCCGGCGAGTAAAGTTGGAATAGGTACCTATTCAAATTAGTTTTCAGGTCAACCCTAGTGTACGTCCACGAGCACTGGATCTTGACAGAAAGAACCCACTCAAAGCTATAAACCGCCGAGATGGGAGGAATGTTAGGAATTACCAGAAGGGACAGAATCAGAAATACGCCAATAATGAATGTCTCCAACCCTTATTGACATGTATCGAGAAATCACAGCTACGGTGACTGGAACATATCTTGCGGATGCCGGCAGACAGCGGATATTCCAGACAAAACCAAGAGGAGCTGGCGGAAACAGTTGGAGAAGTGCTGCGAAGCGAGGTTGCAACTAAATTGGGCTGACGTGGAGACAGCAGCCCAAGATAGAAAGAGTTGGTGAGAGAGGAACCTCCTGTGCGGTGCAGGGACCCCGGCCCAATAGGATAAGGGGTAGAAGAAGAAGAAGAAGAAGTTTAATAGTCATTTCTGTTGCTCTTTGGGCAGCTTTTAATTCGTGTATGATTTTGATTGTGAGGATCCACGTTTCAGCTCCGTGCGTAAGTACTGGGCGCACGACACCCTGACAATTGCTCGCAAGGCACAACCCCGATGCAGCGCACAAAACAAAACTACCAAATTGAAAATACTGAAAAAATAAGCTTTTTTAATATAACCTTACCATACCTAAAGTCCACTAATTAAGGTGCAAATTTTGTGAAACAACCCATGAAAATATTTATTAAAGTTTTCTTGTCAATATTGAATTGATTCGAATGTTAAAGAGGCGGTAATATCATTTACCTACGTTATACAGAGCGTTGCATTTACTTTTACTTATTATTTACTTCTACATTATTATAATGTTCCGTACTTTACTAATTGATTGGATCTTCAAGATTGGGAGAAATCAGCTGGAAGAGTTTCTCTGACGTTTTGTGCTACCTTAGAATAGAAACAAACGTTAACCATGAATCCAGCAGTTATTATAAAAATAACATTAATTCAGAATGAAAAAACTGTTAAACTGAACATGCATAACTGTGTTTGTTATTTTTCCTTCTTGTGTATATTTTTCTATATATTATTTCAGCTGCCACTTTTATTGTGATTTTATTATTTTTTCTATTCCACCAAATTATGCTTATTTATTGCTTTACTTTTTTCTTTTTACTAAATACGTTTTCTGGTGCCTTCGGTTATTTTTATATTTTTACATATTTATTAATATTTTTCTTCTAGTTACCTAGCAATGTAGGCAGCAGCTAACAGGCTTTTTACATACTGTCTTATACTTGTGTTTATTTAGTATTAAGTTATTTTATAACATTTATTATGTATTAAGCATGTAATAACCATGTGATCAATAAGCACCGATTTATCGGCACTGATGCTGAAAAAAAAAGTATCAGTTTTGTAAAACACTAAAATGAAATACTTATATGGAAGTTAACGAGTCGCGTGTTATTGTCTGGCTCTATGTTTAAGTATTACGCTATGTATAATTAATATTAAATATATATAGTCGATAAGCGAATGACGCATTATTGCAGATGAATTGAAGATGCTGGATTGCGGGGTGAAAATTATTTGCAAATAATTTAACCTCATTAACGGCTTTTACGCGCGTGTGAATACGGTCTCATGCTCGATTGACTCCACTGTTCCCAAATATCTCATTAATCTTCTTATCGAGATTACCTGGAGGCAAGATCACTTTTCTTTCATTAGCCAAAACCGGTTTCAGGAGTGACCCAGATATGAGTGGTCGTCGGTATTTGTTCGTCGCACACACTGACAGTTACACACACACACATTTTTCGTATATAAGTTACGGGCAATGTATATAATATTGGCATTATGCTCAGTGTCCACAAAGCTAAACTAGGTTAAAAAGATTTTTTCACACATAGTCGGCCGTATCCTGAAAAAAGCACTTTTACTATTTCTATATTTTAACAGTTATTGTATGTATAGTATATAAGTTAATGAGTAAGGTTATATCTATCAGATGATTAACATCGTTACAGATATTCATTATTTGAAAAAAAAAATTCCTTCAATTTAAATTTAATTTTTAATTTACATTTATAACTTGATTTGCAAGTATTCGGAGGGTTTTTTATTTTATTTTTAATGATACACAAAATACGTAAAAAAAAACACATTACTTATTATTCAATCCAATATTTCAATTACAAGTGTCTTCGACCTGCTCTAGCAAGATGCATATTTCAAATGTAGGTATCAATACAGTGTGTTCATGTACGAAACGGTAGACAGCGATAGGTGCGTATAGTGCACTTGGTGAACAAGCAAACAAAATAAAAGTGGTTACAATTATTGATACAGAGTAACATAAATATCGCATATTAAGGGCGAGTGTTGCGGTTAATTTGTGTGTGTGTGTGTGTGTGTGTGTGTGTTGTGTGTGTACGCCAGCGCGCATGTGAGGGAAAAAGTGTCACCACGCAAGATTGATTGTAAGCTCCATAAATTTTAATGTTCCGTAGAGGCGAACAAGAGCACCGCACGTTTTTCACTCGGTTCATTGAAGAACAAACAAGGCAAATACTCCATAATCAACGAGTTCTTAATACCTATAACATGGCTTTTATAGATCTCGACATTTTTTGCGTAAACGACCTCCACTTTCTCTCGTATGAAATTTTCTCTTTTAAACACCTTGTTATTTCAGACGCAATTTATAATGCAGAAGATTTATTTTCATTGCATAATTACATACTTTTACCGTAACACACGCCAAAAAATCTTAACTGAAATAAATTCTATTTGTTTGGCTGATGAAATATTTAAAGTAAGGGTGCCATTTGAAAATAATAAACATACTAGTGTTGGTAAATCGTATACAAGTATATGAGGCTTACTATTACTTACTCAGGATTGCGTGGTACATGCGTAATGTGTTTAGGCTTGCTGTATAGATATCAGGGGCGTGTACTCTATAAAATATCGAAATGTGCGTTATATAATTTTTGCGAAATAATTCTAAATGAAATATTTACTTGATATATTATGTATTACGTATATACGTCGACCCGCAAATAAAAAATTTAAAGTTCGCGTATAATATGTTAAACTACAACCACTGTGCGGAAGAATTCTGAAATGACAAATAATTGCCGCGCATGTGTTTCGCATAATTTTTCACAAAATCTGTCGGAAATTTCTACTAAATAAACGCGATACATTTATCTCTCAAGCATCGGGTATTCTAAATATACGTCTTCTCTTAAACATACTTGTTGAAAAACAGCGCAAATGTGTATTTCAAACGTACTTGAATGCAAGCGTTTCAGTATATTGAAAACGTTAAATTGATTTATATAATAATATATTTTAACTTAATAACTTAACAGGGGCACAGGCTATATCTGCCTATATCTATCTATCAGTGATGTTAAAATATCGATTACCAATGTATGCAAAAAAGCGTGTGAAAGCGTCTTCAACATTTTTTTGATTTACCTATTCGTTTCTTAATCTTTTTATTTTTTATTTATTTATTTACCATTTTTCTTATTTTTACATACCATACCCATAAAACATCACATAGAAATTTATCTGTAGGTGCATTATTACATATATATAAATTGTAAATTATAAACACCAGAATACATACAATGAATAAAATACGTAAATGTTAAAAACTCAAATACAAATCAATACAATATAACATACAAGAAACAAAACAAAATTACCAAAATCAAAATAAGTCTCTTCTATTTAATAACATTTTCATTAATTCTGTCTTTTGACCTTTTTTATTAATGTCCTTTTTAACATGATTTTAACGATAACGATAACGGGATTTTATTAAATATTTTTTGTTCATTTGTATTTCAGTGTTCTCTGTCCTTCTTTAAACGTGAATCTGGCACTATGTTTATGAATCAATTTATTTATTTTATTATTTTATATATTTGCGCTTCAACAGGCCAAGAGGCTCAAAGACAAAAACAAAACACTCAGGCTTGAGTAAGTCACGTAGATTAATTGTTAACTCACCGGAAATCGAACCCGGAACCCTCTGTGTGAGAAGCCAGTGTCATATCCGCTGGGCTACGAGGGCCGCCAATTTATTTTAGATGAATGCAACTAGTATTTTTGCCCTTAGTATTTTCACAAAATCGATATTAGCAACACAAGTCGAAGCCTATCGGACGCCACTGATAGATAGGTATCATAACTATCTCTAAAGACTAGTTCTTTACTCTTAACGTGTCGGAGAACGGTGGGTATTATACCAGACGTCTTTTTCGGTGAGTTTGCCCTCTGGTTACATTTTTGCTTAGCTGTAGATGTAGTCATCTCGATTTCGAAAGACATTGTTGTAGTTGTGCAGACTCCTGGCCAAGGTATAAATAGTGTCGGCTACAGTCTAACCGACATGATTCAACCAGTGCTTTCTGTACAACTCACAATCCTCACAATGGTCTCCAAGGTATACCTAACTCTAAGCTTTTTCCTGTGAAGTGTCGTGTCGCGGTGTCATTTAACATTTTGATTAATGCAAAAATAGTGAGTAGAATTCTACGAAATGGCAAACTACTCTTTGGTTGGTGCAAATGGTGCCGTTTGCGGATTATACTCAATAGTAGAAGTAAAATTTGCACTCTTTGAGAAGAACATTTGTTGTCAACCCTTGGAATGTTGTCATATCAAGTGGAGATAGAAGAGTGCAGGAATATTGGGGAACGAAAATAACCTATCTATCCAAATCTACAAAATAACATATCTTTCTAACTTACTATCCAAATCTGCTCTCTCTTATCACTCTGATCTGATTGATTTTTCCTTTTTTTATTTGTTGAGCTGGTTTTCTGTATATCTCTCAGTCCTAACTATTGTTCAAAGCAATAGTAATAAGCGATTTCTCTAACTCGTTCTATCCGCTCGGTAAATTATCAAAGTCTTGCACATTGTCTTTTCACATGACAAGTGGGTGTTATCTGGTTTTATGAATTAATTATATTTTTTATTTTCATCTTGTACAATCTCCTTTATATCTTATAAACTTACTAAAATAAATATAAAATTAATGTTTTGCACCAGGGCGATACAGAAGTATCACCTACGTACATAGTATTATATCAGATTGGAACCCTTTAATTCTATGAATCAAAGGCTTTTTATTAAGTAAATGCAATTGAAAACTAAGTCAGATAGAAGAAACAACGTTTACCATATTAAATTATGAACAGATTTTTCATTCTATATTTCCAATAACAACATTTTGACATCAACTTCA
This sequence comes from Agrypnia vestita, assembly GCA_016648135.1. NCBI lineage: Eukaryota > Metazoa > Arthropoda > Insecta > Trichoptera > Phryganeidae > Agrypnia > Agrypnia vestita. Next base: position 104,946 of record JADDOH010001977.1, on the reverse strand, counting down.
CAAAGCACAATACTCACACAACTAAGTTACTCCCAACTCTCACTTTTCGTCTTCCAGTTCTTCTTCTTCGCCGCCGTGGTTGCCGTCGCGCGCGCCGGATTGATCGCCCAACCCGGCCTGGCCTACCCCGCCCCTGTGCAGTACTCGGCCCCCGCTTACGCAAAGGTAGCCGCCCCTGTTGCCTATGCCGCCCCAGTAGCCAAATACGCCGCACCTTTGGCTTATGCCGCCCCAGTGGCTAAGTACGCCGTAGACGCTGACTTCGACCCCAACCCTCAGTACAGTTACGCCTACGACATCCAGGACGGTCTGACCGGAGACTCCAAGAGCCAGCAGGAATCCCGCAGTGGAGATGTTGTGAAGGGATCTTACTCCTTAGTTGACGCTGACGGTTACAAGAGGACAGTCGAGTACACAGCTGATGATCACAACGGATTCAACGCCGTCGTCAACCGTGAGCCTCTGGGACACGCCGTGAAGGTGGCCGCTCCCGTTGCCTATGCCGCCCCTGTAGCCAAGATCGCCGCTCCCCTGGCCTATGCCGCCCCTGTGGCCAAGTATGCCGCTCCTCTGGCTTATTCCGCCCCCGTGGCCAAGTATGCCGCCCCCCTTGCGTATGCCGCTCCTGTAGCCAAGATCGCCGCCCCCCTCCCCTATTACCACTAACTGAAAAGACCATTATTTAAAATAATAATTAAAGAAGATGAATGTATTTATTGACCTATTTCTTAATAAACAATTATATTAGCAATACAAATCTCTTTTTTTTATTTTCAACTGATAAGCATTTCTGTAAATAAATATGTCTAATTTCTAAAAATTAATTATTTTATAAATAGGATAGCACATTATACAAAATTTATCTATTATTATTATTTGAATGAATATTTTGTGTTTAGACATTTTTATAATTTGTACAAATATCTTATCTTGATCTTGAGAGTTTGGTATTTAAAGGGTTATTGAACACTAGTGCTTATATATATTTTTTAACTTAATCATTTTACCTACTCAACAATATTTTCTAGTGATCTTCAATGTCTGGTTGGAATGTGATACGTATACAAAAATAACGTATCAGAAGATCATATAATTACAAGAATATAACATATTACGAAGCTTCTTGAGACATTATACGATTGCATAACATATTGTAACGAAAATGAAACGCATTGATTTGACTACGAATTTAATTGATTACGGCGCACAATTAAATATCACAAAAGATACTAGGTAGACAGTATGATTGAGGTCAATAGAAATTAATACTTGCAAGAACCTCCTCCTGATATTTTCTCTAACCATGAATAGCCCTGTGTACAGTAAGGACTTGCAGGCTTGTCGGGATAAATGCACAATGTATAAATCCATAAATATATATATTCAATTTGAAAATATTCTTATATAGGATAACCTATGAGTTTTTGTACTTTTTGGTGCCCTGGAAATTTTGTCACGGTGGATTTCTTTCTCGGGGGATAACGAGCGATTCTTACGTGATTATATGTCACCTGTTTTGCGCCCACTACCAACTGCATAACGCATTTGAATGAGTGTTATTTTTTGGATGTTGCTGCCTTTGCCTTTGTACTCCACATATAACCTTCACCAATTAGAAAACCAAATTTATTAATCAAGCAGAAAAGGCATACAGGAAAATCAAATCAACGAAAAAATATTTGGCTGCTACCGGGACTCGAACCACGGATCTCATGTCTATCCCGGCCAGGTGCGTGACGGAAATGTACGAGGCCACTGTAGCGTAATTGTTTAACGCACCTGCCCCGGATAGATAGGAGATCGGTGGTTCGAGTCCCGGTAGTAGCCAAATATTTTTTCGTTGATGAAAGAAAGAGGGGGGAATGTGGCCTGGCAAGCCCGTATTACAAGCCTCAGTATCATATTCCCAAAAAATATTTTTTTTTAGTTTAAAAAAGGTTACTTACTTACTAGAAATACTTCTTTTGTGTTCATTTTTTGCATTGTAACAACACACATATTTTTATTTTACACTAAACCAGTACAATAAAATAAGCATTCAGTCAAACCCGTAAACAAAAACCACACATTATATATGGGAATCACTGCTTGAATTTTCACTGCTCTATATTTTCTCGCACTAGTTTCCGTTAATGTTTTCGGTTTAAATAATTAAAAATTAAAACTCGTAAGGTGATAAAATGTCGGTTTATTCGGAAAAACTGAACACAAAATATTTGAAAATGTCACATACAGGCAAAAATTCAAACATATAGAACATTATGAAAAAATGTGTGTGGAAGTTTCTAGAAAATAATAAAATTTATCAAATAATAATACGTAATAACCTAGGTAATAATATAATGTTTCGGAAGTTTTTTGGAAAAAAAATTTCACTACAATAATAATAATTTTCGTGTTCGTAACACCGTGTAATCGGAGCTTTTGCGTAACATGCTACAAAACTTTATTCGAAACGTTGAATTTGAACTGATAAACCACGCCTTTTCTGCGCATGGCACCGCAATCAAAAGAATGTGCGCAAACGCACATTATTTTGATTGCGGTCTAGCTATACTTATGTTAACAACTAATAAATTACATTATCAAATAAATCTGACGTGGACCTTGAAATTTAAACGATGGTAGTATCGATCCGCCTCGTGAAATATTGTGTGTTGGATAAGTCAATTTTATTTTTTTTAGTTGGTGTTCAAATATATTAATAATTTCATTGTCCACAATGGACGCCCTAGCACACTTGAGAGGTACTTTTATTTAAGTAACTTAATTGTTGGTTAGAAGATTTTCATGGTAGAAAATAGAATAAAATACTAAATAAATAGGTAGTAAGGTCAGTAAGAGGTATATTGAAGAAGTGTAGTTAATGGCCGTAGGATTGTAAATTGTTGTGAAACGAAGAAAGGACTTAAAGGAATTAAATTTTGCTTAAATCTTAGCGATTCTCAAGTGGAGACCAAGATCATCGGCATATCCCATAGACTTTGATGTATGAGCATCTCATGGATAAAAGCGTGATACTACTACTTTCAAGATGGTCGCACATCAATAGCCAGCGAACCAGGGGGCCCTCAACAAACCATAACAACAATGTGATTGACCAAGACCCGACTTTGGTCATGCAGGATCATCATTTTTTATCTCGTATAAATGAGATTTAGGAATACTTAATACGAATGAAATAAAACATGTTTATTATGATGGAGAATAATTTATTTAATAAATAAAATTAGATTGTAAATAACTTAGTGGTAGTAAGACGGGGCATTGTAGGCTAGGGGAGCGGCGATCTTGGCAACTGGGGCAGCGTACTTAACAACTGGGGCGGCATAAGCCAGAGGAGCGGCGTACTTGGCAACTGGGGCGGCATAAGCCAGAGGAGCGGCGTACTTGGCAACTGGAGCGTAAGCCACAGGAGCGGCAACCTTCACAGCGTGTCCGAGGGGCTCACGACGTACGACAGCGTTGAATCCGTGTTGGGGATCAGCTGTGTAATCGACGGTCCTCTTGTAACCATCAGCGTCAACCAGGGAGTAAGATCCTTCGACGACATCTCCATTCCTGGATTCGTGTTGGCTCTTGGAGTCTCCGGTCAGGGCATCCTGGACATCGTAGGAGTAGCTGTACTGAGGGTTGGGATCGTAGTCGGCATCCACGGCGTATTTTGCTACTGGGGAAGCATAGGCCAGGGGGGCAGCATATTTGGCCACAGGGGCGGCATAAGCCAAGGGAGCGGCAGCATAACCATAGTTGGGCTGGGCGATGAGGCCAGCACTGGCTACCGCTACCATCGCAGCGAAGAAGAATACCTGGAAATATTATATGTCGATTTATACAATTAATAAATATGACTGATTGACATATAGCTGAGATGAAAATGCCTAAATATACCGATGGCGTTACAAGATTGAACAAAATTTAAAATAATTATATCCGTGAATGTTTAAGGGTGGCCATTATTTCTGAAAAATTCAAAAAATTATATTAATACTTAATGAGAAGGGAAAAATATCACACGCTTTATAAAACTACTAGTTTCGAGACCGACAGGAGTAGATCAGGAGCAAAATTAATAGCTTCAGTCATTGGCGATTTTAAGGATTTGAGCGGGACGAAGGATGCAGCTCAGGACAGAAAAGAGTGGGACAGAATGAAACAGTTTCCGACGCGAGGTCAATGACTTAAATTATAAATAATTTATGTTATCACATTAGATCAATAACACGACCTGCTCGACTTGCGATAATCGAAGATTTAAAGAAGTGCCTGAATGTACAATGTTCTCACTCGAAGTATTTATTGAACTGCATTGAGACAATGGTATACAATTGATTATAGTATTTAAACCATTCTTGGTTAAATTCAAATTTATATTTCATTTTGTGCTCACTTCAATTGTATTTTTTTAAATACTAACAAAATTTTCAATATGCCTAATGTACTGTATTTAGAGTTTATTTTTGTGTATATACTGTGAATGTAGGTATTCATGGAGTAGAAGTCCATAATGTTGTTATAAATAATTATAAATGAATTGTTTAAAATCGTCATTTAATTATTCATTCCAAAATTAATTAGCACGATAATTATAATTCACCTAACATTTATCACATTAGATAAAATATTTATTGATTCGGAAACTGCGTATAACCAAAGTGTGACTAATAAATATTAATTAACTTAAAAGGGTTTCACAGCCGTTCAGGATCTTCTGGTTTGAGGTTTCTAGGATATTCTGTCGTATTTCCACGACCCTTCTGGTCGAAATTTCTGATCCCATTGCAGAGTGAGATAAATATGTAATATCATGCCCTGATGTTGGACCCTATAATGGGATCCGAAACGTTAGCCAGAAAGGTCTCATGGCAGAATATCCTCGAAAACACAAACTAGAAGATTGCTTAACTTTTTTTTAAATATAAATTTATGAAAGATTGTACGATTTAATTTTGTACGCAGGCGTATTGTATAAGCGAGCCTACCTTGAATGCCATCATGGTGTCTGGGTTGATAGCAGGTGACTGAATGTGCCGCTAAGTTTTTAATTGAACGTATTTATACAAAATCGCTACTCCGTTCAGTATTGCGAATACATTGTCTCCATTTATTTGGTCCATATAAAAACCTGATCAGTTTTATGGGCGTCATGTCGAGTGTTTCAAAGTGCCAAAGTATTGCGTAATGCATAAAATTAAGTAGATCTGCATGCCAAATTTCATACGCGCATACACGAAGGTTGTATGTAATGTAGATTCCATATGCATCAGAGATGTGCCTTACGTTAAGTGGTTGCAGCAGGGAAAAAACGATTGCAAGTAACCAGAATTTAAAACAATAATAACCTCGCAGAACTATATTTCTGCCTTGATTTTGACTCGACAATGTTCGATCAATCATTAGTTAAGGAGATATGCGACATCAAAATTTGCTTTTTTTTTAAAATTTTTCCGACATATTTTTAGTAAAACGTTGGACTATCATTACACTAATTTATATCGAATATAAAAAATTCATTCCCTTTAATACAAGTCAAATAAAAACCTTACAATTAAAATTGCAAAACATTCCAATTGGAATTTTTCATTTTTTTTATCATTTTATTTAACTTGTATTGATACGAATGAATTTTTCTTAATCGATATGAGTTACTGTAATGATAGTCCAAAGTTTAAAAAAAAATAAGTCAGAAATATTGAAAAAAAATCCAAACTTTGATGTCGCATAACTCCATAACTATTGATATTAAGGTCGTGATAGCTTCGACTCACAATCAAGGCAGGAATATAAAACTGCGAGGTTATTCATGCTTTCCAAATAACCCTGTATAGATTCGATCATGGAATACGAGTCCTTAAATATTATAACTAGATGGTAAAAAACATTACGTACAGATTCCTTCGTAATATGTAGATGACAAACATAAGATCGTGAACACTAGAAAATAAAATAATCTTCTCGAGAGTTCGAAGACGAACGTATTGCGTACATAAAGTGGGACCAACAACTGCGCAGATTGAGTTTGTTTTGAAATGTTTATATGTGCGATATAAGCCGCGGAATGACAGTCAGGGTAGCCAGTCATGGAATAATCGGAACGACAGATATTATGCGAAATATGTAACTGGAGATTTAAATAAGTGCGAATACTTACGCGCGATATTCAAATGGAATGTTCTAGCAAGTGATAAATAAATTATTTCCCAGCGATAATAAAGTGTTCATAAACGAGTGAAAAATTGCGAATTAGTGTGAATTCTAGAATAGTGTATTATTTTAATTCGTGTTAAGTGACTTCGTTAATTTAATAAAATATTTAATCACTAATTCAATTCAATTCAATTCAATTTATTTCACGATAATATGTACATGACAAACAAAATGTTTAAGGCATACATATTAGGAAGTATATATCAAAAATGAAAGTATTTAATAAATTAAAAATAACATAAAATCTGGTCAAAGGTGTAGGAGAATCCCGCTTCGGAAAACCCCCTCAGACACATGGAATATATCAATACCCAAAGCAATTTTGTTCAGCATAGCTGTGGCTCTTCCAACAGGCATAACCATCGGCAGGTTGGTCCTGTATATTGGAATGTGAAACAATCTATGCTGACGATGTCTAGTGTAATTATCAGGAACATACAAACCAATGCTCTGCATAATTTCAGGATTATCGATCATACCGCGCAACAATCGATAAAAATGTGTAATCAAATACACATTCCTTCTAGTCTCTAAACTATTGTAGCCAAGCATACCCTGGAGAAACTCGGTTGGGTAAAGCCAAGTAATTAATAAAACGCTAATAAATTTCCAATGTTTCCATTTGTCTCCCTTCAGCCACGACACGTGAGAATATTTTTAATATTTTCAAACTTAGCTAAACAAACGCTTTAATTAGCTTGCTGGTCTCCTGTGACAAGGCACAAACTACCGACTACCTACTAATCATTAGGCGAGAGTTTTAGACCACCATTAGACCAATAAGCTACTCATATTTATTATTACTTATGGGAATTTCGTTGATACACTGATCTCCAATTGGTTGATTAAGCATATTTATCGAAATCATCACAATAGTCTTAAACAATAGTAAATACACATTTTCAAAGACATTCGAATATTCTACGTGAATTTAGATTTAATTAAACTATTCTCGAAGAAATCATAATCACTGGAAATGTGGAGAACTCTGTCATCATTGTCGATGTATCGCGAACCGACATTTTGTATATAAGAGATGACGGGACATTACGGATTTCAGAGTTTAGCGTGAACTAGTGCGAAGCCGAATGGAACAACCTTGCTATAGACAAAAGTGTAGCAAGTTAAAGTGGAATATTGTAGTGACAATTAGTGTGAATTAAAGAACGGTGCTCCGATAAAATTCCTGTCCGGTGATTTAATTTAATTAATAAAATTTTAATTTCCAATATTTTATTTACCTTACACAGCCACGATTCCGTGACAATATTAATGACTAAAGAGGGACTGAAATAAAGTATTTTATTAAAATGTATTATTTTATTATGTTATTATCGTTGTAATAAATTATCAAAGGCAATTTTATCACACTAATTAATTTAATCAATTTTAACTTTTTAATTTTTTTAGTCTCCGAATTAACATAACTAATTCATTATGCATTTATAATATTTGTATGACCCCTTTAACAACCATATAATACAATACTTAAAAGATGGAAATACTTATTTGGATAATGAGAAACGTATATCTGCATATAACTATCTACTTACATATATGCCTTCATATCTCTTAAGATTCCTGTGAATTCTGTATTTGCGGGCAAAAACGCGGTTCGTAGAAATATATGGAGTAGTGCTATATTAAATAATTTTTAAATACTTAAAGAGTAAAATAAAATAATATTCTGCATGCTCATTGGGTGAAGCTTAAGGATGTTGTTAACCATAAAAATGGTCAAATTAAGTTTTCGATGCAATATATGTTTATTGATATTAATATTAGCTTGTTGGTCGAGCGGTTAAAACTTTTCCTAATGATCCAGCGGTGGTTCGAGCGCAATTCAAGGAGACCAGCAAGGTAGTCCTATTTTCATAGAACAAGCGTTTAGCTTAGTTTGAAAAAGGAAGAATATTGACGTGACACGTATTCCGTGTTCGCATCTCTATTAAAATTAAAATAAATTTGTGCGTATACCTACTCATGTACAAGTTATACTTCTACAAACAAAAACCTTCTTAAAAAATGATCGAAGTATTCATAAACTCGCATGTAAACAGAATCTGACGGCTGACGAGTATTCAATATGGCATCGTTAGTTTTGATATCGCATTTCCGCTATATGCTGCGTGCGCAACTACAGAATCTGATACCTGACAAGAATTCAATATGGCTCGTTAGTTCTGGTATCGCATTTCCGCTACGTGTTCCGCTACATTCTGTGTGTGCAACTTCCGTTACAATAGAAGTTTTATCCTGAATGTGCCAAAATAAGTATAACTTTATAAAATTTACGTCGGCAGAGTGATAACTATTACTGCGCCTCACACCTATTTTTTTAATTTTATAAATAAATGAAAATTTAATCCAACCTAAATATAAATCATCAATTTAGTGCTTGTAACGTTAAGCAACTTAAATATCAGCCAATCACTATAATGAGTTAAATTTAATATTAGGTGTGCCAAGATGTATCCGAGAGATTATCGTATCCAGTATAAACATTCAATTTATTCTAAATGCTTCAGGCTTAGAACGTTGTTCTTATCAAAGCTCTAGCGAGCAAATTGTAAATGTGTAAAATATACCGAGAAAGGCTAAAATGTAAAATTAATATGTAAATAATAAAGATTATGTGTAAAGGTATATTGAAATGTTCAAAGTGTTGATTCGATAACCTGGCAATTTAGAATAGTTGAAGACATATCAAAACTTATATCATTATCGCATCGACAGTTATGAATTATGAAATTATTTTAATAATTTAATTCATTCAATAATAGGGCAGCGAAAGTCTCGTGCAGTCCTCATCCACGCAAGACCTTCAGTTGTCGTCAGCGCGCAAGCCCAAAGCGCTTGTCGCCGACCTCTGCTTCAGGTTGTATGTGAGTTAAATCGATTTCTTATTAAGTTAATAGGATAATACATGATTGATAAATTATGACTGTAAGGTGATCTAAGCATAATGAACAGAATTTAGAAACTTCTTCAAAATGAAATAATGATAATAAGGATAAGAATGATCCCTTAAAAAAATCAGGTGTGTACAAATTGATATGTAATGATTGTAATGTAGAAATTTTGATATGAGATGATTCCAGTGTAGTTTAATAAAAAATGTATGTTATTTATTTAAAAAATTAATCATTTTTATTTAATGTTCTTTTCCAAATAAATATGTAAAACTAGTAAATTTTACCTAAATTATTTTCTGTTTGTCGGTGGTAAGTTTTCAAAATCATAAATCCACTCCTTCAACTTTGATGTACGATGACGAAGATAAATACTATCTCCAGCTAATCTCCAAGTTAATCTCCGGGTCAAAATCTTAATACGTTTGCATTTAGTCTTAAGGTATCTCATTTAAAATAAAGCACAAATCACATTATTTTCACAATTTTATTACATATGAATTCTACATATTTCGAGAATAATGTTCTATTCTTCAGGATTGTTTGTGTACTAAAATTGAAATATAGATAAACCATGCAGTGTTACGGGGAAGGGGAGGGTGAGTTCAAACCTTCATTCAGAAGAAAAAATATTCTTCGAACAATTGGTATCTCATTTCATCAGTAAAGCACGATGGTAGTAAGTGACTATAAACTTATGCGTTCTGGCAGTATGTCAAAATACTTAGCGAAATTAGAAGTAACTACAATAGATACCGCTAAATTAGTTTAGTAAATTACTCTCAAATCCCCGAGTAAATTGATTTTCTGTATAAAAAATTGTAAATACCCCTTTTAAAAATATCGTTTTTTCCATGTGCAAAACAAAATATATGTACATATTTATATTTTGCATACCGTGCAAAAAATTGAGACAGTGTACAAAATAGGAAAACGAATGATTTATAAAAAAAACTCAAAAATACTGATGTAGTTAGTAAGTACTTCGTGCTTAGTACGCCTTTGATGTAATAAGCATATCAAAATATGTTATAGTTTTGTGATATACGAATATACTCTTGTGTCATAAAATAAGTGACAGAAAATATGTACTTCTATTTACTGGCATTAATTAAATCCTTTTTTTTTTTGTTTTCCCCTTGCCATCATTTTTAAGACGATTATGCGTAAATTATTTACTTTTTTTGTACATTTTATAAGCGCTTTAAACAGTAAATATACTTCATCGATTTAAAAATTGCAAAACTTGAACTATTGACACGTTAATTTTTTGGTGATTTCTATGGCAGTAGTAAGAATCTCTACGATGGGATTTGACATTTTTGTTACATTTGGTATAAGGATATTTTATTCTCGTTAAGTAAAATTCATATAAATTATACCTTTAGAATGCTAATAACGTAAATATTATACCCGCGTTGGTAAGTATTTGCAAGCAGTAAAAAAATCTGGTTGAAATGTAATCCTGAAACCATACATGTAGAGTATAAAAGCGTAGGCAGCAATACCCAAAAAAATTTAAAAAAATGTTTCGAATGCAGTCAGCGAGGATTACTAATTTAAAATTACTGAATTCTAGATTTCATGTATCATTCCCTTCCAAAATCATGTTTCCTAAAAAATTTCGAATTCAGTACATAATAAAATAGTAATCCTCGATGACTGCATTATTATTTTTTTTCTTATTGCTGTCTTAACTTTTCTACCCATATAAAAAAGAAAAATATAGAATTATAAAAATGAAATGGAAGTATGAGTAAAGAAAACTTATATGGGTTGTCGATAATAATTTATTTAATAAATAAACTTAAATGTCGAAAAGTTAGTGGTAGTACGCGGGGGCATTGTAAGCCAAGGGAGCAGCAATCTTGGCTACTGGGGCGGCATAAGCGTACTTGGCAACTGGAGCGGCATAAGCCAAGGGAGCGGCGTACTTGGCAACTGGTGCAGCATAAGCCAGAGGAGCGGCGTACTTGGCAACTGGTGCAGCATAAGCCAGAGGGGCGGCGTACTTGGCGACTGGAGCGTAAGCCACAGGAGCGGCAACCTTCACGGCATGTCCGAGAGGCTCACGGCGGACGACGGCGTTGAATCCGTTGTGGGGATCAGCTGTGTAGTCGACGGTCCTCTTGTAACCATCAGCATCAACCAGGGAGTAAGATCCTTCGACGACATCTCCGTTCCTGGATTCGTGTTGGCTCTTGGAGTCTCCGGTCAGGGCATCCTGGACATCGTAGGAGTAGCTGTACTGAGGGTTGGGATCGTAGTCGGCATCCACGGCGTATTTAGCAACTGGAGAAGCATAAGACAGGGGGGCAGCATACTTGGCTACAGGGGCGGCATAAGCTAAGGGAGCAGCGTAGCCATAGTTGGGCTGGGCGATGAGGCCAGCACTGGCCACGGCCATCATAGCGGCGAAGAAAAGTACCTTAAATAAGAAGAATTATGCATTTAATGATAAAACTTTAATACGTCGAAATAAATAATTATTTTTAATTTACATTCATTTTTTTACAGAACTCAAATCTCATTCTTTAATGCAAACTGTAGAAATAGATGTTTGGTTAGCCAAATCACTTCCTAATGTTTAAAATGAACTTACCTTGAATGCCATGGTAGTATCTGAGTTGACAGTAGGTGACTGAATGTGGCGCTATGTTTTAATTGGACGTATTTATACAAAATCAGCTGCAGTCAGACATTGCGAATAGCGAATAAATTATCACCGAGCTTTTATTTGATCCATATAAAAACCTGATTAGTTATATGCTCGTAACACTGAATTTTTATTAACCCTTTGCAATCGAATGTTATTTTAATATTATCTTATAAAGCGGTTAGTTTTTTAATACGGTATTTTTAGTACGGTAAGATTGGTCACAAAGTATCTCACTCACATTTATCTCACCCTCCAATACACCCCTAATACGAGTATATCCTATTCCATCAGCCATGATTCTTTCTCCTCTCTCTCTCTCAGTCTCCGTAAGAACCCATATTTGTTGACCCTGTGTTTAAGTTAGCCTATACAAAGCTTCTTGAGTCAAATGATACTAAATTATATATATTTTTTTATTATCTTTCTTTTCACGCTTTAAATATTTTATTATACCATAATTTGAGCTAATTAGCTCGAGTTTATGGGAGGAGTCTTTAAATTTGTTTTATAAAGTATTGGTTTATAAAATATAAATTAATATATTGGTATACTATAATACATCACCTTTGTACATATATTAAATTATTTCAACTTGTGACTTAAGCTAAATTAGAGGTAGAAGTTTTCATTATACACAATCTATTTGAAAAATGTAAGTAACATTACAATACATCCAAATTCAAGGATTAAATTTTTTTATTGCTCGTTTTTTCTTGAAATTTTTTTAGCAATAACAATATATTATACCATAATTAATATAAATTAACATTGTTTAAACCACTTATTTATTGAAAAAAATCAACATGTTTCAAAGCCAATGGCTTCTTCATCAGGAAAAAAAAAAAAAGGGTTTTTTTTTTCCTGGTGAAGAAGCCATTGGCTTTGAAACATATTGATTTTTTTCAATAAATAAGTGGTTTAAACAAAGTTAATTTATATTAATTATAATTATGTTACCACAAAATAAATTTGCTACATTTGAAGAAGAATATAATACTCCCAAGTATGTATAATGATGTGCCACGGTGGTTCTTAAAGTTGTTATTTTTATTTGTCCCTTTGATTTAAATCTATAACGTATGCCGTCTATGGGATGGGATTTATTTATGAAATAATCTTTATATGTTTGGCATGCTGTATATCTGTAAACTATGTATGGTATTTTTTTTGTTTGTTTATTTTTATTGTTTATTTTAATATAAGTTACTAACAACTGCCACACTAGGTTAAACCTGTTCTATGACAGTTATTCTCATTTGATAATTATGTAATGGTAATAAATAACAATAGTAAAGAAATATTAACGTAAAAAAGAAAGCAGAAAGAATTTAGTAATATATACAATCATTAGAATACATAAAAGAAAAGAAAAAATACATATAAAATTAAGATAAAAATTTTAGTATATACAAAAATAAATACAAAAGATAAGATACAAAAAATAAAAAGTTTAAGTAGATACAAAAATAAATACTATATTAAAGTATACTTGAAATTATATAAAGCAGATTTTGCCTATTTAGATGTTAAGGGTGGATCACTTCAGCATTCTACCTGATATTTTTATAAAATTAATGATGCGGTGTTTAAAAGGTGTGTGTATTGTAATTTCTTTAGTTTCATTTGGTAACTTGTTAAAAATAAGCGGGGGAGTGAGTATGCGGTTACAGAATAGGTATCTTCGTCCACGCACAGACAAATAATTAATAACATGGCGGACGTCATCCTGCAACGAGGGACTGCCGAAGAAGAAGAAGAAACTATACACCAATAGGTATGTTAAAAAAAAATTTATCAATTGTTTTTACATTGAACAAATGTCAGATAATTGTTTTGCTTATTGTATTGACTACGAGTTGAAAGTTTTCAAGCAACCATGACCTAATATCAATAGTTATGATGTTCTGCAATACCAAAATTTGCATTTTTTTCCAATATTTCTGACTTATTTTATACAAAAAGTTGAAGTTATAGTATCATTACAGTAACTTATATCTATAATGAAAAATTCATTCGTTTCAATAAAAGTTAAATAAAATAATATAAACCCTAAAAATTCCAATTATAATTGGAAATTTTTTATCATTTTATTTGACTTGTATTAAAGGGAATGAAATTTTCATATTAATATAAGTTACCGTAATGATAATTCAATGTTTTGCAAAAAATAGGTCAGAAATATTGAAAAAAAATACAAACTTTGATGTCGCATATGTCCTTAACTATTGAAATTAGGTCATAGTTGCTTGAACATTTTCGACTCATAATCAAGGCAGGAATCCATCTGTAAAATATTGTACGTACAAAACAAAATACACTAAAAATGAGAGATATGTATGTACACCATCTCTCATTTTTAGTGTATTTTGTAAAAATGAGAGATATATATAGGTATATACATATCTCTCATTTTTAGTGCCATACCTCCCACGAGTGATAATGTACACATCTAGATATCAATGTCAGCAAATCAAAAGTGATGGTGTTCGAGAGAGAAAAAAGAATGACTGAGTGTGATGTAATTGTAAACAACGAATACTTACAACAAGTGAATGAATTTGTGTACTTGGGAAGTATGTTTAGTAGAGACGGCAAGGCTGAGAACGATATCTAAAGAAGAGTGACTGCGGGTAACGAAGTAAATGGTGCTCTGAATACCATTATCTTTGATCGATAGAGTGAGGAATGAACAAATTAGAAGTGAATGTAATGCTGGCTGTAGTAAGACAGAATAAAGAAAGGAGTGCTTAGATGGTTTAGTCATGTAGAACGTATGAGCGAAGAAAGGATGGTTAAGAAAATATATGAGGCAAGTGTTGAAGGCAACAGGATTAAAGGGCATCCGTGAAAGACCTGACATGATCAAATACCACAAATATTGGAGGATGACCCTGTTAAAAGCCTCAACAACCGTAGAGCTTGCATGAGACGATGTATGAATGTAGCCGAATCAAAAGTGGTGTTCCAAGATAGACGAATATGGCGTTCTATCCTCTCTGCTTACCTCTGCGGGGGAACGGCGTGATGATTAGTTAGTTAGTTAATTATAATTTTCTACTTTTTAGTCTTAGGCCAGCGCCACACTGCGCAGATCTTCCGTCGTCGAACTTTCGTCGCGTCAAATCGGCAAAGCAAATGGATCGACCCATTATCCACGCAGTGTATTTGATAAGCGCGTATTATATTCATTTAAATGCGCATAAAATTTATATGTTCATTATATGCTATGAACATATAAATTTCATGTGGATATTGTAACTGTAAATTCATCGGTCCAACTTCTAGAAATCTTAACATAAGACTTAAAGAGCATAGTCGTTGTCTAACTGATAAAGACTTCTCTGAATTCGTCATGGATAATAATAATAATCGTTATTTTCATTCACGCACCATTAAACTTTTCCATCCGTTGCGCGTAGAGGTAATAAAATGAAAATTTGTAATGTTTGGAGATTTAAAAAAATTGTGTTAATTTGCTTAACAATATTACTTACTAATTAATCTATTTAATTAATTATTTGTATTTCCACGTAATCTTTTAAAAAAATATATTTTTCCAATGTAACTTGACCTCTCGATGAGAGATTTTGATACTGTCGAAACACGAGTAGTAAAATATAAAATTTTATTAAATTCAAATAGAGATAACATAGTTTATGTTTTCCATCTATTTAAATGATCATCATGCATAATCTCCATCATATATTTTTAGTTCATCTGTTGCAAAGTGGCGTTTCAATTTATAAATGCAAGATCTACATGTTTACGAGTATCCCAATTATAATAATTTCGTTGTCTGTCCATCCGTCCGAGGTCCGTAATTTCGTTATAGTATTTTTTTAAATATAAATAAATAAATTCCTTAGGAACCGGCATATAAAAGTACCGTCATTTTTGACGGGTTACAGCTAGTATATTCATAAACTGTTAATAATAATAATAAATCAATAATATTTTACTATAAAATAAATTGAATATTTTTTGTGAGGTTTATCAGAAATATTCTTGTTCAGATGTTTTCGTTTTACTATTAAAATTAACTGTTTGCTTAAGGTATTGGAGGATTGAAATAAACCAAAGAAGGTATTATTATTAATATAAACTGTAAACCTAGTCTCTTTTAGAGAAATTCTAGAATTATGCACCAAAACGTATCGCGTAATTTTATCAAACCGTCTAAGGTGATTTATATTACGTTTGTTATTTGGGTTAATTAGGACAAGAATGGGCTTAATAACTTAGTAATTTAACGAAATAATGTGTAAATATGTACTTATGCTTTTTTTTAATATGAAGGCACTCAAATAAATCAGTGATACTATTTAACACAGCATGTGATATTGTATGTCTTTTCGCACTATCTTTTATAAAAATACAGTCTTTCATAAACAGTGAAATAAATATTGTATTTTATTCATGATTTTCTTACCTTTTCTTAATGAAGATATTGAAATAATAGAAAATGTGTTTAATAAAAAGATTAAGGTGTTGATGTGGAGAATAATTTATTTAATAAATAATCTTAAATTTTTATAGCTTAGTGGTAGTAGGCGGGGGCGCTGTAGGCCAGGGGAGCGGCGATCTTGGCAATGGGGGCAGCGTAAGACAGGGGAGCGGCGTACTTAGCAATTGGGGCGGAGTAAGCCAGGGGAGCGGCATACTTGGCTACTGGGGCGGCATAAGCCAGAGGAGCGGCGTATTTGGCGATGGGGGCGGCATAGGCCACGGGAGCGGCGATCTTCACGGCGTGTCCAAGGGGTTCACGACGGACAACAGCGTTGAAACCACTGTGGTCATCAGCGGTGTAGTCTACGGTCCTCTTGTAGCCATCAGAATCAACCAGAGAGTAGGATCCGTGGACGACATCTCCATCCCTAGATTCGTGTTGGCTCTTGGAGTCTCCGGTCAGACCATCCTGAATGTCGTAGGCGAAGTTGTACTGGGGATGAGAGTCGGGATATACTTCTTGGGCATACTTGGCTACTGGGGCGGCGTAGGCCAGAGGAGCGGCATACTTGGCGACTGGGGCGGCATAGGCCAGAGGAGCGGCGTACTTGGCGACGGGGGCGGCGTAGGCCAGAGGAGCGGCGTACTTGGCGACTGGGGCAGCATAAGCCAGGGGAGCGGAGTAACCGTAGTTGGGCTGGGCAATGAGGCCAGCACTGGCCACTGCCACCATCGCGGAGAAGAGGAATACCTAGAATACGATTAAAATTATTATAAAGGTAGGTACATCATAAAAGCAGATCCATTAAAATAATTGAAAATCTCTTTTTATATTAATTTAAGTTACAGATAATGAAAATATGTTAAAAGTTTACGAAGACGAAATCAATTGAAAGAACGTATTCAGCTAGATCAATATTTTCGGAATTAAAAATTGGAAGTGTACCTTGAATGCCATTGTAGTGACTGGATTGACAGCAGGTGACTGAATGTGCCGCTGAGAGCTAAATCGAACCTATTTATACAAAATCCGGCAGCTCTGACATTGCGAATACATTATCCCTGCGCCTGTATATGGTCCAAACAAAAACCTGATTTTTTAATGGCCGTCACGCCGATTGTTTGGTAACCTACCAAAGTTATTAGATTCTTACTGTGTTCATTTAATGAAAGTAATTCTGTTTTAAGATATTTAAGTTGCCCGTATCAGAAATTTATTTTTGATCAAAAATGTAATATTGTATTTGCAAAAAAATAATATCTCTCAAAAAATATGTATCTTGATTGCTAGGTGCAAATCCAATCGTCGATCCCCTAAATAATTAACAGAAAACTATTTAAATGACTTTCCATTTCAAACATTATACACGATCTCATTGAGTGATGAATTTTTACTACGAGAACTTTATACGAGAATATTATCGAAATTGATTGTGATGATACAGATGTTTACCTTAGTTTTTTTTATAACGTGGTTTATTTCTAGTTTTAAAAATAGTTTTATTAATTATATTATTTCTACTCTTTGAAATGTTAATGTTTCCTAGTGATTACATATTTATAAACTGAAAGTATTACCTATTGATAGAGTTTAAATGTAGATAATTAAAGGATTGATTGTTTATCAATATATACATAATAAAAGCATTATTTTTGATATCTAATTTAGTCTAGATTCTATGCAATTATTCTTATTTTCTATAGTTATTTGTAATAATAATAGTTAACACATTGAATAAAAAAATATGCATTGTAATTTTACAATTTTGTATTATAAATTATCAGTATTGAGTTTTTTCTTTCTGTATTTGATTTCATACTTTTTATTTTTTTATCTTTTTTTTTTTTTTTATAAATGAAAATTTAAAAATTATTTTGATTCTTTTGATGTTTTTTAATCAATTCGTTCTCCTTCTAAATTCTTTAATATTATGAATTGATTGTCACAGTACGGACGAAATCCAGTGAGATTGGCATTGTAAATTGGCATAAATTTATTATTTAGTCCTCTCATGGTTACGTGCAAGCTTTGTATATAGCAATGTGTATTGTTTATAGAAAAAAATGTCAATCCTCAATAAATGCATTTTGCTTTCAAATCAATTATTATACAAGTCCTGAGTTGTATATTCTTTGCCTCAACACTGATTTTTCTTACAAGACAGGCATGTTTTTTTTTAGAGATGCGAACACGGAATACGTGTTGCATCAATATTCTTAATATTTTCAAATTAAGCTAAACGCTTGTCACATGAAAATAGAACTAATTCGCTTATGAATTATATAGATATTTATCAATAAATAAATTCTTTAATTGTACATGTTTTTTTGTTTTGAAACAACAAATATTTTGACCTTAAAAACTGTATCACACCATACGTACAGAGGCGTCCATTAAAAATTCAATGTCAGCAAGTGCTTTTAATACATACTGACCTAATTATTCCGATATTTTTTTGCTGCAATCAAAACACATTTCAAATAACCAGAGGGCTAAATCTTTTAATAGTATGTCAGCGGTTATCAGATATGTAATTAATTGTTTAATTTACATACCCAGTAGGTGTGAAATATCTGTTTATTTGTTGTGTATAATTGTCTGAAAACATGTTTATCTTCAATATGAGTATTGAGAAGTATTACATAATCGTATATTTTTTAACTATACATGTAAGAGTACTTCAATGTATATTTACATATATGAAAAAATATTTGTCTAAAAATTTAGGTCAAATACGAAATAAAAAAATAGTATTCTTAGTTACTCTCTAAAGTAATATACTTTTTAAATAAACATACTTACGTACGAGTATAATATGAATTACATTCATCAATAAACCATTTACACAGCTGGCTTTCATTGAGACAAAAAAGTTATTTTAGTTTTTAGTCTTTGGCAATATTATAACGATAGCTCCATTTTTAATTTAAAGCTCTATGTGAAATTATATCATTTTATGTTCGCGTGTTGAAGATATCAGATTATTATATATTATATAATATATATATATATATATATATATATATATATTGTGTCAGGAAAAAAATATTTGTGCTACGAATAGAATCGTTTATTTGGAATTAATCTTATAAGTAGCTCAAAAACTTTTTTATAGATAAAATTTTGTGTTATCAAGCCAACGATTTGCTGGTAAACATCAAAATATTTATTTTCTTTTGAGGTAAAAAATTAACTCTATGTTAATTGTAACTTCAATGTTAATTGGTTGTTCCAAATTTGCTAAGAATTATTTTTGAAAACTGTGAATGAAATAAATTTTGTAAAATTGTGTATAATACAAATTTCTATTTTATCAAAATTCGTCTGTAAAATATAAAACATGTCATACAGTTTTGAGTCAACATTCAAAATTTTCCCAGCTGAGATATGAAAAAAAATTTTTTTTTGAATTTATAATCATAGCCTAATGTGTTTATACAATTACAATCACATTAAAAAACACATAAAGAGTGAGTGAAGAAATAGGTTACAGGAATATTTTGAAAAATTGTGAAAGTAGCTAGAAGGCGTAATATCAAGAAAAATAATTAATTTTGGAGAAATAAATGTAAATGATGATCCGTTTAGTAAAAAAACTAGTAGCGAATTGTTCGGTTGTTCACCCATTATTTTTCGCAAATATTTCCATTCATTCTGCGAATAATTTCATTTCAGTACTTAAACAACCGTTTTCCTAAGTATTAGTTTATTTTTTACTTGAGACAATAAATATACATAATATGTAGGTACTTGTACGTACATATTATGTAAGGTAGATAATATATACACATAAGGTACATAATATATATATTTCAAAATGTAAATTTTGAATTTCACTTAATAAAAAAACTATGCATGAAGTATGAAATAATACTCATAATCGTAAATATTTACAGTAATCTGTCGGATCTGGAAACAAAAAAGGTATAAACGCAAATTAAAAAAATTCTCAAGTAAAAATTTTCTGCCTTTATATTTTATATTATTGCATACACTCATTTACTTCTATTAAATAAATAATCACAATTTCATTTACAGGTAAATTTAATAGTAAAGATATTTTAAGAGGTAAATTTGTTCAAGTATCAAAACCAATTAATTCAGAGATAAATTTAGCCTCATTGCGGACATAGCCCACGGGTGTTATAATAATCTCTTGTTGAGATTCACATCTTCGAAAACGTTTACGTATTAAAATTAAAATTTAACGTGTTATTCTTGACTACTGCATTAATTATCTTGTAGAATATAAAGCATTGTAATATTTAAACTTTAGTTTATTCCGACATTTTATTCTATGCACCATGGAGTTTTTAATTTCGTCCAGTTAGAGTTTTATTATTTAATTACAATATAGAAAAATATATTGGTAATACCACCTACCAATATAAAATTTTTGAACCATGAGTAGCGATTGACTCATTGTTCGTGTGGTTGTTTTGAGGCTTTCTTGTATTGTGTTCAATGACCTTGTCTTTTGTCTCGCCAAAAGCAAACTTGTTAGTAAATTATTACTATTAAATATTTCTAGCTTTTTTATTTTATTTATTTTATATAAGTGATGGTTTCAGTCGACATAGAGTAGTTCAAGTTCTAAGCAATTATATTAACTGAATCATTAAATTTATTTATCTTAATTGTGTAAATTTTTAAGGACGTAAAATATTAATTTATTGATCGTACGCATTCATACTAAGGTGCTTATTTATTTACGAAAAATTAACAGTACAAATAAAAATCCACTTAAACATCAATATTAAATAGTACAAGACCATTTTATAAGTTTCCACGGAATTAATATAGCAACAATAACTTAACAACATACAAAAAAAAAATGAAAAATTCAAGCTAAGAACAAACCATGAGAGTCAAAAAATGAAAGGAAAAAGAGGAATCAGGAATGAGGAAGAAAGAACAGATCTATTTAATAAAAAAGGGGAAGGGATTATAAGAAAAAATAGAGCAAAAGAAATATACCAGGACAGGAATGTGTCCAATCACCCCCACCTATCTCGCGTAAAATGACGTGATGGTTACATAGTTATATTAATATTGTATTTTTAGTTTTCGATCTAATTACATACTTCCGTGTGTCAAGTAGAACCAACTTTAAGAGACCTTCGAGTGTACTGAGAAATGGGAATATTCTCCTTTATAAAATGGTAAACAAAAACATGTCATTAACCGATTGAATAATGCAATTAAAACATAAACAAATATTGATCTTGGGCATCGATTATTTAAATATTATTTTATGACGATGGTTTTGTAGAGTAGACATGTACGTTTGATGTAATCCCATATAAGAACTATGCCCTGTCAAAGTGGGTACTTTTTCCCCAAGGACGGGTGTTATGTTAGAAGACAGAGGACGTTGAACGGCGACACTCAAACCAGGATTTTAAGAACGAAATTCGTCGTATAATCAATTATTATTCACAATGTGAAGTAGGAGGAAGCGGATGTAAAGAAATAAGTATCTTTCAGTCGATGTCAAGTCAACTCGCATACATTCTCACTGGTGACTCTAAGAAAAGGTAAAGTCATTCGAAGGTTTTTTTTATATTCAACAATTTATAATTACAAACTAATATAAAAAGCTAGACGCATAAAACATTTTGCTAGCTGTTTGTCTGCAGTAACATCCATTATAGTCGAACACGTTTTATAAACTAACTAACACACAATTTATACCGTCTTACAAAGTAACTCTTACACCAACTAATTTAAATACTAAATGAACCGTAACAAAATGTTAAAAATCGGGTAGAAGAATTAAAAAGGTTTCATGCAAAAGCTATTTTTTGCCTCACCAATACAATTTTTCCTAGATTATACCAATGGCACATCATTAAGCATTACACACTTTATTATCTCCACCAAATTGGATACTATTTCGTACGGGACCAGGTGATTAATTTTTCAACTTTGAATAACAAATAAAAGTTATATTAATACAACACACATTTTTCAGTAATATAAAATATCGGGTTCTACGTCAGTGCAAAGCTTTAGGGTTGATTCATCACACATTGGTATATGGTCAATAACTAATTAGCAGCTAAATATACCGAATTATTTGTAATTTAATATATCTTATTAATTATTATTAATCTACATGAAATTTCTGCACAGAAAAGTAAGGCAATGTTGATTAATGAATGCCGGCATCCCACCATGAATTTCGAAATAGTTTCGACTTTGTATATAGTGACCCTTGTAGCCCAGTGGGCATCTCTCAACTTTCTCAGCAGGACTTCTCATACCGAGGGTTCCGGGTGTGATGGTCGACATGGAGATAGATTTAATAAATTTAGAAAATCTTAAAATAATAATATTCAAAAAAGTCAAGTATGGACATCAAAAATATATTTCTTCTGTTTGGAATCGTTTAAAAGTAAAAGCCTGATATATTTCTTCTTAAGATTCTATGTATTACAAGAGGCTAACAAAATATTGAATATGCAGCTATACAAGTAATATTTCTTAGATATAATTCTGTGTTAAATTAATATCGTTTGCCAATCCTAATAGACTCGACCTTGTGAGTAGGTGCGAACGAGCCTTTATTATTTATGAATCAGAACAGTAAGTCTCGCGTGTAGCGGGTGCTTAACTATTATTTTAACGAAACGGACCAATCACAGGCGCGCTTTGCCTTCGACGGGTTGAGCCGGAGGCGACCGTCCTGATGGCTGAATCCGGCCAATGGCGAGCGCCGGCGGTGAGGTCATCGGGCATAGGATGAGTCACTGCACTAGCGTGGATTTCAGAGGTATGGTGAAATCGTTACTATAAAAGGAGCGAACGCGATGTACTCAGCCCCTTCAGTTCGAGACCAGACTTGCGAGCGGGAGCGCTGCCCAACAGACTACCGACGGAGCCCCGAGTTCCAGATCATCAGTTGCGAGCAAAGGAGCTGCCAGCTTGAGAGGAAGCGGGTCTTGCACCGGCGAAGTATAGAGATTCCACCATCCCGCAGCACCAGAAGGAGGATTCCGCCACAAAGAGTAACAGATAAGGATCATATTCATATTATCTATTACGGTTAATTATTTTCACTATCGAAATGTATTTATTTTGGGAATATTTGAGTTCGGAATAATTATGTGTAATTAAATATCACGATTGCTTGTGTGATATTGGTTCAAATCGTACAAGAATTCCGTTCCAAACGGGTGTATTTTTATGCAAAGCGAATTTCATACCGTTTATGCTAAAATTTGAATACACGGATTTCTATATGAATTACTTAGTAGCATTATAATAATTACTGTATTGCATAAGTATTGCGCAATCCGGTCTTCAGTTAACTCTTTATGATTTGAGTACCTCGGTACATCTAGCTTAACAAGTAGCTTCAGAATGACGAGTAAAGGACAGAATGGGGAAGTCTAACTAAAGATTGGGGATATCTGGTTTGTGTTAGCCTAGCTGGCTGAGGGGTGGATGATTGCCGGCACTTGGGCGTGGAACCCGCACAAGCCCCTGCAGGGCCCCTTAAAGGCGGGGTCCTCCTTGTTGCTCGGGGTCGTCAATAAACCGACCACCTAACCTCATCTGGCGCAAACTACTTAAACCAACAAAAAGGTTCCCTTTGTCTTTGGAAGGATTTCCATGCTTGAATGCTGTAAAACCTTGATAGAAAACGTTAACTTCTATTTCGTCCTCTGTAAGAAAGACAGGGCCAGAATAAATATAAAAATCATTCACTCATATGGAATAGCTGGGATATTATAAATATGTTACTAACACTCTAACATTTGTCCAAAGTAAATGTTGCAAGATGCAGAATCGTGGGACGCCGCTCTGAAAAGGCATAATGAGATTGCACAATAATTTGTAACATCGCTGACTATGCCCGCAAAGGAGGCTAATGTCGTCATCAATTTGTACCAAAAGAGTACATGATTCTTCAAACACCGGCCTAAAAGAAAGGCGCCTCAAGACAACACACATCATCAGAAACTCGTACCAAAAGAGTACGTACATCTCAATCATAAGCCTAAAAGAGAGGCGTCACAGGATCACATCTCGTAAAGAAGAGATAGAGTCTCGGGATGCAGTAAGTTCCGGAGGAACAAGGGGGGCCGTTTAGTCACTTAGGAAGTCGGCCACCGGGTTTAGGCGGGCGCGGAGCCTCTACCCCTCTCAGCAGAGATGCTGAGGGTTTAAAAAACCAAAATTTAGCATTCAAAGAAACTATTATTTCATATAAACTCACGGGCTGTTGTAGAATCCTTTCGAACAAACCATCCCCGAGACCTTATCTACTTATTTATAAAGAAGTTTCGCTTCAAAAATGTCTTATTTCGTAGATAGAAAATATATGTATTATTTTCCCATGGAATTAATATGAACAGGTTCATGCACGTCTAGAACGAAACCATTCAAGGTAAGAATTTGCTAATACAAAGTGTTTATAATTATTAATTTCAGTGTTATTTAATATGTGTGAATTTTTCCCTTTGCGCCGTTCGAACGATTTTACTGGTTTGTCTCAAATCGAAAATGTTTTATTTCTAATACACGAATTCTTCTGGTGAACGTATTTTATTGTAACATAAATGTATAGATTATTAGGTTCGTTAGATGTTTTTATTACGTAATATTATGCAATTGTTTCCACACTGCTCCTATAAAAGAATTTGAAGTTATTACGATACACAACGGGGTCCTTCATCCATTAGACGAATCATGTGCCAATTCAACGACGTATTACGAATAGTATATATTGTATTTATCGAGATTTAGTCGCATTTATTATTTCTAGTGAGGTTTTTAGTATTGGTTCCAGGCGCCATTATGAGGCGGAAATAGTTCATATTCATAGCCCGACTGCAATAGGTATTTTTGTCGCGTAAGAGGTAGCACTTTTAGAAATATAACTATGTTTTATGTTTAGTCCCTGACGGACAGGATGGTATAGCTGTGGCTATTTAGGTAATATACTTAGTAAATGCAAAGGGCATTAGGTATTTTCAATATAGTATGCGAACCCAAGATGTTAGAAATATTTTAGTTAATATTGCATTCAAAAGCGCAATTTTCAGTTAATAATTATTTTCAGTAAATGTATAGTTAGCACTGGCAGAGCATTAATATTGTATAGAATACATTATTTATAATATTTCAAGAAGGTATAATATTTTATTCCGCGATCCTTTTATAGCTACAGCGTATCTTGTCGACCTCAGCCGTTGCCACCCGAGCCATACAACTATTTTCACTAACATCATACGGCAAATGACTTTATTCATTGCAATGAAATTTCTATTATTTAAAATTATTTTCCACGGCGTATTTTTGACGGGTCACCCCATAGGATGCCCACTATCTACTAGGATTCATCACATTGTTAGCCGCGGCCAGGAGTTGGCAAATTAATTGAATATAATAGCTAAAACTAAATATCAACTCGCGACGAGTAAGCATCGACATTTTAAATAAATTATTAATACAAAATTCATCGTTAATACTTTAGGAAGACCCTCTATCTATCTGGATCATCACAGTGCTTACCGTGACCAGGAGAACGATTTATATTGAAATACAATAAAATGCTTTATAATATTAATTTAACATCATTTCGACATTAAATACAGTCTGCTCGATTTGACGAGGACCCACTATCTACCAGGGTCATTACAGTGGTGCCGGTGACCAGACAGGAGCGTATTCGTTGGACTCATTTGCATAGTAATAAAATCATTTTGGTTTAGTTAATATTATAAATGAAAGAAAATATTTGATTATAAAAGCGGTTTTATTTAAACAATCGCGGACCACGGTCCGTGACATCAAAGAAAAAAGATTGAGCATTTATGTGAACCACGTACTGAGATTTGTAGACAAACGTGATACTAGGTATTAGAAATTTCTTTAGGTTGTTTGTCATATAGACAGTTGGCATTTTTATTATTTAATATTTTGTGAACGAAAATTATTGTAGTAATTTTGGTCCTTGTGATATATTAGTTCGATTTTGGAATGCCTGTTTCTTTGTAAAAGTATTGCTCCATTTTATAGAATATGTGATTTATTTCATATCTCATTCATTTTATGTGGTTTGAATTCAAACGATTCACATTTGAAAAATATTTTTAATAATTGTATGAAGAGAATATATTTGAATGCGATCTCACAAGTATGCCACCGTCACAATCTAAAAAAGACCATCGGGATTTGCGGATCGCAGTATAACAAATATGTAGTTAAGATTCAAACGATTCACGTTTGAAAGGTTTTAATTATTGCATTTGTTTTCTCGCAAGTATGCCACTGTCACGGCCTAGGCCGTCGGGATTTGCGAATCGCAGTATAACAAATATGTAGTTGAGATTCAAACGAATCACATTTGAAAGGTTTTAATTATTGCATTTGTTTTTCGCAAATATACCACTGTCATGGACTGGGCCATCGGGATTTGCGAGCGCTGTGTAATGGGAGAACGCGCGACGACACGGCTCTCCATACAGTACCCTCCGGGTCATGTTTCGCCCGACCGCGTGAGTTCGTGAATAGACCCGAGACGTTTGAGGGTTTAAGGTTTAACAAGTTCGACCTTCGCGCTCGGGCTAGTACGAAAAGACAGTTAGCTACGCCGAACGGATTCGCACGGCGCCCGAAATGCAAAAATATACACCTGTATTACGGGCAGATCACCGCGACAGATTTCAGCGCGCGCCACGGAGGGTTTATGATAGCTTAAAATTCGGTTTTAATTTAATTTCTTATATTAATATAAACTAATAATTAACCAACGCTAGATAAAATCTGTTCAGTGGCAAATATTTTCGCTTACGAGTTATGCAATAGTAATTAATAATAATAGCAGAAAAATATAAAAGTAAAAATAAATATAAAAAAACCGGATAACAATTTAGTAGAAAATATAAACACGAGAATATATGAATCTAAAAGAAAAGAAGATATAAAACCGAAAACTTTTAGTATACGGGGTACACAAGAATTATATTAAACGGATTTTGCCATGTGAACATTTGATATATATTTTATTTTATAAAAAAAATTATAAATCCGATGTTTTATAATATTTACTTTTCTCTTTCGGTTATGTACAATTATGATACAAATGCGAAAAATATTTTAATAATTATGCGTCTGGTTTCATAATTAAAAATTAATATAAATTAATCTTAATTAAATTAAGGTTAATGTAAATTAAATAAATCCACACTTGTTATATATTTGTCTTATGGATATTAAAAAGGGTTCTATATTTGAAAAAAAAAAGATCTTTAAATTCAGCTAAATTTTTACAGATAATAATTACACAAAAAATTAATTGATTATAGTATTCTCACAAATCTACTTATATTATTTGATAACTTTCACGTGCATGTTTCGGAGATACCTTTTTATCGTCAAGGTGTTATATTACAAATAGTCCTTAAAAAAATAAAATGTCAATCTACAATGTTGCTGAATTAATTGAAAAAAAATAATAATTTCCTTCATTGATTTATTATGGTCCTTAATTATTTTAATTATCTAAATATGTTCTTAATTGTTATACACAGTTATATACGGTTCTAGTTATTCAAACTAATTATAATTTCTTTGTTATATGCAGGATTGATGGACTTGTTCGTAATGTAAACACAGACGCGTATTGTTGCACGAAATAATTATTTGAGTTTCTTGTTTTGATCTAAAATTATTTTGATTTGAATTACAAGAATAAAATTACTTCCATTTTTATTTACAAGACGGCCTGGCACATGAATTAAAATGGTCATACTACCGCCATCTAGCGGAAATCAGAGAAAGTTTTGAGCCTTCGCTAGTATTAGTCTATAGGAAGCGGTAATAGAGAGCGCAATATATATATACTCTTAGTAACGAATAATTAAAAATTGGACTTGTTTTTTTTTATATATATTCCTTTGTTTCGCTTCATTGCAACGTTAATTGAAATTGTTTTATCTTCATTAATAAATATTATATTACAATATACGTTGATATAGCTTATTTATAGGCAGAGTAGAAATAAACATCTCACTACTTCAAATTTCGTACGTATCTATATTGGGGTTGTTTTGGTTTTGGGCGCAATCTTCTTGGAAATAATACAAAAGTAAATCCGGAATTAACGATATGTGAGTTTCTTCAAGTTTTGAGAAGTCGTAACGCTATGATTGATTAAGCATTTATTGTTTTTACTATACATTGGGTGTATGTAGAAATCCATTTGAATAGTGATAAAATAAAATAAAAAAGAAATTTTTCAGGAGCGCTTTTGAATTCTTCTGGAACATTTTGAAAAAAAAAAAAATTGAAAATAGATTTTTAGTAGATTAAATAGTAGTAGCATAACGAAATCATTAGCTTCATTCACCTTCATGCGTCGTCGTGACCATTACTTTTAGATTAGGATAGGAAGATTAGTCGTTTGGATCTTGAATAGATTCCAGTCGTATAGCGAGCCGAATTATACATTAGGAATTCTTGATTCAGTTACACACATACATCTTCTGTGGATATCAGTGTTGGTGATGACTACTACAGCTAGTACAGATATTAGGGTTCACCTCTTCTGATTTGTAACAGTGTACTTCGTTAAACATGTTCGCGTTGTTAAAGGAAAACTTTAAAATTTTATAATGTTGAATATACTTGAGATTCTTTCATCAGCGGGGGGAAATATGGGGATGAATACATATAAGTAGAAGTTGTTTTAGGTTTTCAATAAGTTTTGGGTGGAATAATATTACAGTTATACGGAGGAGTCGCGCCTGATTATTTGACAAACGCTTAAAAGTCTGGGGGAAGACAGGTTAGTAGGGAATAGCTATGGGAAACTTTTCTAGACATCTGGATCCACTTCTTCTACAAACATGCGTCGTCTTTAGATATCACTCTTGAGGGTTGGCTGGAAAGTTAGTTGAGACGGATAATAGTTATATATACTTTTACGTTCTACAATTATCGAAGAGGTTGTTCCTACTCTTTTCTTCCTCTTCTTCTTCTTCGTCTTCTTCTTATTCGTATATGCTAACGGTTATATATATATTTTCTTTCCCCTTTTTATTTATATTGACTTCAACAGCGTCTTCTTCTTCTTCGGTACGAAGGTTTTTTTTTTATTGGTTATGTTCACTCTAGTCTTCTTCTTCTTTGAATACATACCGTTTATGCTTTACTTTTCAAATACCTTCTCTTCTATAAATAGCAATTATTACAATACTTTGCAACTACTTTTTCGTCTTATGGTATATCTTTCGACTGCTTCTCTACTTTCTTCTTCTTCTTCTTTTTCTATTACTACATTCATTTCGTCTCCTTCCATTTATCTTAAACTTTTCGACTGTTTTTCTACGTCTTTTCTTCGTCTTCTCTTCTTCTTTACCTTTTCTTCTTCTTCTTCTTTTCCTATTACTACATTATTTTCTTCTTCTTTTCTTCTTCTTTCTTCTCTCTTCTTTCTTCTTCTTCTTTTCATATTCTCTTCTTTCTTCTTTCCTATTCGCTTCTCCACTTTCTTCTTCTTCTTCTTTTCCTATAACTACATTCATTTCGTCTTCTTCCGTTTATCTTATACTTATCAACTGTTTTTCTTCGTCTTCTCTTCATCTTCTTCTTCTTTCTTCTCTTTTCTTTCTTCTTCTTCTTCTTTTCCTATAACTACATTCATGTCGTCTTCTTCCGTATATCTTATAATTTTCGACTGTTTTCTACGTCTTATCTTCGTCTTCTTTTGTTCTTTGCCTACTTTTCCTATAACTACATTCATTTGGTCTTCTTCCGTTTATCTTATACTTATCAACTGTTTTTCTTCGTCTTCTCTTCATCTTCTTCTTCTTCTTCTTTTCCTATAACTACATTCATGTCGTCTTCTTCCGTATATCTTATAAATTTCGACTGTTTTCTACGTCTTTTCTTCGTCTTCTTTTGTTCTTTGCCTACTGCTACATTCGCGTCTTCTAATTTTATATCTTTCGACTACTTCTTCTTCGTCTTTATCTATTACTACACTCGGTTGTGACTTTTCTTCTTTATCTTATGCCTTTCAATGGATTCATTTTCTTCTTCTTCTGTTGTCATCCACTACTTTTGCGGCTTCTTCTTCTTCTTCTTCATCATATTACACCAACAATAAATTATGGCAGTCATTACAGTATACGTGGAATATTGAGGACAATTGGCTGTTTCTACATAGGGGGACATGTATTGCGCATATGAATAGAGTTCATAGCTCAGATGGGGTACAAGAGTTAATTTTGTCGTGGTTTGCAATCATAGTAGGAATATGCGGTTGACTATTCACTCGGTTAAAATAGGACTATACGAGTTTCAGATAGAAGAGGTTGTATAGTTTGGGGGAAGGGGGAATAAGAAAGTAGTATAGAGTTGCGAGGTGGTGAACACTAGGAGTGTACCATTGTAAGGGAAGCAAGGAGGATAACAAAGTGGGGGAAGGGCGTTCCTTTTAAGTGTTGATAACAGGATGGAGCTTGAGTGGTTAGCAGACACAATGATGAGATTACTGAGGCATTCATTCGATTATGAAGAATCGAACCTTTCCAATCAATTGAATAAAATAGATACAGTCCAATTTTGCTTGCAATTCTTATATTCATGTTAGTTGTACACTTTTCATTTGAATGATAGGCAGATGGTTTACAGTAGCTTTAAATACACAGAAAGGATTCCATTGAAAAGGAATTCTACCCTAATAGAAATATAGTACGCGGGGAAAGGAAAGAACAACGATTTATTTTAAAAGGAATTTTAGAAACTCTTGATAAGTATCACGAGATATACTATCCTATTGGGTTATTTAGCAGATAGGCTTGGTCTGATAGATCATTCCTCTCTCTAAATAAGGGGGAAGCTGTGATGGTCGACATAGAGATAGATTTAATAAATTTAGAAATCTTAAAATAATAATATTCAAAAAAGTCAAGTATGGAAATCAAAAATATATTTCTTCTGTTTGGAATTGTTTAAAAGTAAAAGCCTGATATATTTCTTCTTAAGATTCTATGTATTACAAGAGGCTAACAAAATATTGAATATTCAGCTATACAAGTAATATTTCTTAGATCTTTATTATACCATAGATATAATTCTGTGTTAAATTAATATTGTTTGCCAATCCTAATAGACTCGACCTTGTGTGTAGGTGCGAACGAGCCTTAATTATTTATGAAACGGAACAGCAAGTCTCGCGTGTAGCGAGTGCTTTACTCTTATTTTAACGAAACGTACCAATCACAGGCACGCGTTACCTTTCGACGGGTTGAGCCGGAGGCGACCGTCCTGGTGACTGAATCCGGCCAATGGCGAGCGCCGGCGGTGAGGTCATCGCGCATAGGATGAGTCACTGCACTAGCGTGGATTTCATAGGTATGGTGAAATCATTACTATAAAAGGAGCGAACACGATATACTCAGCCCCTTCAGTTCGAGACCAGACTTGCGAGCGGGAGCGCTGCCCAACAGACTACCGACGGAGCCCTGAGTTCCAGAACAGCATTTGCGGACGGAGTTGCTGCCCGGACTTATGGAGGACTCTACCATTCATCAGTAGCAGAGAGGATCATACCGCCACTGTGTAACAGCTAAGGAACACATTTATATTATCTATCGATTAATTATTTTCACAATTGAAATGTATTTATTTTGGGAAGATTTAAAATCGGAGCAATAATGTATAATTAATATCACGATTTCTTGTGTGATCTTGGCTCAATTCGTACGGGAATATCTCCAAACGAATATATTTTGATGCATGGGGATTTTCATACCATTTGTATTAACAATTGATTTTACGGAGCTCTATAAGCAGTGCTTAATAGATTCATAATATTGTCGACGCGTTATGTAATGCATAACCAGATATCAATCCAAATCGTACGAGAAATTCTTCCGAACGAATATATTTTAAAGTATGGGGATTTTCAAACTATTTTTACTAATAATTGAATACACGTAATTCTATAAGAAATGCTTAGTAGCCTTATAATAATTGTGTTGCATAAGTATTGCGCAATCCGGTCTTCAGCCAAGTCTTTATGATTTGAGTACCTCGGTACATCTGGCTTAACAAGTAGCTTCAGAATGACGAGTAAAGGACAGAATGGAGAGATCTAACTAAAGATTGGGGATATCTGGTTTGTGTTAGCCTAGCTGGCTGAGGGGTGGATGATTGCCGGCACTTGGGCGTGGAACCCGCACAAGCCCCTGCAGGGCCCCTTAAAGGCGGGGTCCTCCTTGTTGCTCGGGGTCGTCAATTAACCGACCACCTAACCTCATCTGGCGCAAACTACTTAAACCAACAAAAAGGTTCCCTATGTCTTTGGAAGGATTTCCATGCTTGAATGCTGTAAAACCTTGATAGAAAACGTTTACTTCTATTTCGTCCTCTGTAAGAAAGACAGGGCCAGAATAAATATAAAAATCATTCACTCATATGGAATAGCTGGGATATTATAAATATGTTACTAACACTCTAACATTTGTCCAAAGTAAATGTTGCAAGATGCAGAATCGTGGGACGCCGCTCTGAAAAGGCATAATGAGATTGCACAATAATGTGTAACATCGCTGACTATGCCCGCAAAGGAGGCTAATGTCGTCATCAATTCGTACCAAAAGAGTACATGATTCTTCAAACACCGGCCTAAAAGAAAGGCGCCTCAAGACAACACACATCATCAGAAACTCGTACCAAAAGAGTACGTACATCTCAATTATAAGCCTAAAGAGAGGCGTCACAGGATCACATCTCGTAAAGAAGAGATAGAGTCTCGGGATGCAGTAAGTTCCGGAGGAACAAGGGGGGCCGTTTAGTCACTTAGGAAGTCGGCCACCGGGTTTAGGCGGGCGCGGGGCCTCTACCCCTCTCAGCAGAGATGCTGAGGGTTTAAAAAACCAAAATTTAGCATTCAAAGAAACTATTATTTCATATAAACTCACGGGCTGTTGTAGAATCCTTTCGAACAAACCATCCCCGAGACCTTATCTACTTATTTATAAAGAAGTTTCGCTTCAAAAATGTCTTATTTCGTAGATAGAAAATATATGTATTATTTTCCCATGGAATTAATATGAACAGGTTCATGCACGTCTAGAACGAAACCATTCAAGGTAAGAATTTGCTAATACAAAGTGTTTATAATTATTCATTTCAGTGTTATTTAATATGTGTGAATTTTTCCCTTTGCGCCGTTCGAACGATTTTACTGGTTTGTCTCAAATCGAAAATGTTTTATTTCTAATACACGAATTCTTCTGGTGAACGTATTTTATTGTAACATAAATGTATAGATTATTAGGTTCGTTAGATGTTTTTATTACGTAATATTATGCAATTGTTTCCACACTGCTCCTATAAAAGAATTTGAAGTTATTACGATACACAACGGGGTCCTTCATCCATTAGACGAATCATGTGCCAATTCAACGACGTATTACGAATAGTATATATTGTATTTATCGAGATTTAGTCGCATTTATTATTTCTAGTGAGGTTTTTAGTATTGGTTCCAGGCGCCATTATGAGGCGGAAATAGTTCATATTCATAGCCCGACTGCAATAGGTATTTTTGTCGCGTAAGAGGTAGCACTTTTAGAAATATAACTATGTTTTATGTTTAGTCCCTGACGGACAGGATGGTATAGCTGTGGCTATTTAGGTAATATACTTAGTAAATGCAAAGGGCATTAGGTATTTTCAATATAGTATGCGAACCCAAGATGTTAGAAATATTTTAGTTAATATTTTTAGTTAATTTTGCATTCAAAAGCGAAATTTTCAGTTAATAATTATTTTCAGTAAATGTATATTTAGCACTGGCAGAGCATTAATATTGTATAGAATACATTATTGTTAATATTTCATAGAAGAATATAATTTTTCTCACGATCATTATGTAGTTACAACGCAATTTGCAGTCGTTATGCAGAGCGTCGCGCGCTCACATATAAGAATAATGAAATATTTGATAATCCAATATATTGTATTTTGAACGCGACGGTTTGCTACTTACTAACCTTCATTATTTAGTAGGACCCACATTAGGGTCATCTCACATCGTTAGCCGAGAAAAGAATATGATTTACATTGATTTGCAATGGAATGATTTGTATTATAGATTTGCTTCGCCTTATATATTCAACACACACCCCATGGGATGTCTAACTCTGGTGCCGGACCAGGAGCTATACTAAATTATTATTAAATGTATCAAGGCCCCGCGATGCCCTACTATCTACTTGAGTCATCACAGTGCTTACCGTGACCAGGAGAACGATTTATATTG
The DNA here is from genome assembly GCA_016648135.1 of Agrypnia vestita. Lineage (NCBI taxonomy): Eukaryota > Metazoa > Arthropoda > Insecta > Trichoptera > Phryganeidae > Agrypnia > Agrypnia vestita. Next base: position 70,432 of record JADDOH010001977.1, on the reverse strand, counting down.
AAATACAATAAAATGCTTATTAATATTAATTGAACATCATTTCGACATTAAATACAGTCTGCTCGATTTGATTAGGGCCCACTATCTAGTTGGGTCATTACACACCTACGCACTCTATTATCGGGGAATCCTCTAACATTGAATGAATGGATTTGTTGAGTTCTCAAGTTGTCAATTGTTACTTATTTCACAGCATAACATGAGTTCTTTCATCTAGTTTCGTTGGTTAGGTACTCATTTCATGATGTTTTTGTTTTGTAATACGTATTGTTCGTTCCATTTTATTTCCATTGTGTGTAAAAGTGTTAACTCTTATAAAATAATTTCAAATTAAATCTAATAACATGACCTCTCGTAAGCGTGAAAAAAGTGATTTTTTTTTTCGGCCGCTGGGAATGTACAAACGGATAAAAGAAATGTTGTGCTTTTTGAACAAAAATTTGCCAGTGGTAAATTATTAAATCTCTTAGTAAAAAAAGAACAGTGGAGTATTATTTATTACCTTGTTGAATTATTCGTATTCGTGTTCGCCGAATAGTTGGCTTGATATTCATATTATAAAGTGGTATTCGTTGCATCACTAATTATTGGAGCTTAATGTAGGTAAGATGAAAGTATATCATCTAACTTGACAAAGATTACCTACTCCAACACAAATGAATGATTCTCAAGTAAATTAAATTTGATTAAATTGCTTCTAGGGACGTGGATCACACACACAGGCCTGGACATCTTTGATAGTAAAGCCCGCTGTTTGGCTTTGATAAATGGACGTATCCAAATGACACCATGCAGTGATGGAAATAAATTCCTCTGCACCAAGCGTAAATCTGAGATCACACAAAATTATGACTGCGAGACAACTGATAAAGGTAATATTAATAAAATATTTCATTACATGATGTAGGAGACCCTATTTATTTAAACCTAATTTACCTTCCAGACAAATTCTGCACAGGAGGTTGCGAAAGGAAAACATATGTGTATTAATTTGGGTCTTGAAAATACCTATTTAATTCAAGTAAAAGTAACCAGTCAATACATCGCCATAAAGTTCTTCCCTGGCTCCTGCACTTAATCGCTGATGCTATTTTTACCAATTTCGTAGTATGTAATATAATGATAAAAAAATTAACTCATAAAAACATAGTTTTCTTTATAAATACTTTATATGCGAGGACGCGGTTTCCATTTTATTGTACTTTTGTTCTCTTGACTACGAAATTCATTATATCACATTGGTATTAAATTAAATTTAAGAAAATCATTTCTTCATTATTTGTATTACATAATTACTTATCACTGGCATTTTGCTACGACTGATTAATTCACAATTAAACAAAATCATTTTACAGAATAACAACCACCTTTTGTTTTGTAGCAATTTTAAATAAAGAGATAAAATTCTAAAATGACCAATATTTAAATAATTTAAAATTTTTACTAGAATGTAGTCTCTTGCCCGAACATCTGAGATGCAAAAATGTTCTCAGGTTTTCATGGCCATTCAGAATCTGCCGTGTATATGTGACCTCTCTGGCCGACATTTCGGATCCCATTGCAGGGTACATCATCAGGGCTGATGTGATGAGTGTGTTGAAGTGTAGATTAAATATTGCCTTGCAATACCGTACCGAAGTCAGGATGTGTCCAACTTTGTGTTAGGTTAAATACTGGATTACAATACCGCGTCGAAAGCAGGATGTGTATGTCTTGATGAAGTGTGTCGTGTTTCCGTGTCGAAGACAGGTGTTGTCAAGAATTTCTGTAGTGTCATGCCACTGTTTTATCTACTGTCGGATGTCGGCCTGTGAGGAATCGTCAATTTAATTGGTCCTGCAGCGCCGGATACTACGAGGCTTTTAACTTAAGACCGTCATCCCTATTAATCTTTACTGGGTGCTTATACATATATTTCGATTGCCTCTTTGACATGCATGACTTTGCATTTTAATTTTTTGTGTGCGTGTGTGTATGCTTGACAAAAAATACAATGCATTTTCATTGACAATATGGTGATGTCGATGACAATGCAATATGCAAAATTTCAACTCAATTGGGTGACGGAAGTGAGTTAATTTTGACTTTCAAGAATTTTCTACAAGAAATCGAGACCGGCGATGAACCTAAAACGTATAATGCATTTTAAAAAAACTTTAATTTTGCTTACAGAATACTTTCTAGAAAGCGAAGCAGGGCGTTGTTACAAGGTTCACAGCGCTCCCAAGGCCTGGCGCGAAGCATACAGCATATGTGACAATGAAGGAGCAACTCTGGCTTTGGCCAATAGTCAAGCAGAGGCCAATTTATTCACAAAATACCTGGCCAGGATTCCCAAGAGACCTACGAGGAGAAGTTTCTACAGTAATTTTTTATTTTTGGACATCACCGACATTATTACTCGTGGAGAATTTTTGACTAGCAAAGGTAAATAAAAAAAAACGACTTTTTTAGTCGGCAAAGTGAGAAAATTTCACATTTTTTCTCGTATCTTCTCTTGCGTTTTTTAGCATATTTTTTTTTGGAAATATATTATTTTAAAATTTATTCATCACGTTCCATATATTTTAAATACGTATATCCTGTTAAAATGACACAAACTAAATTATTTAATCAATTAATAAATTACCAAACCTACAATGTTTAAAAAATGACGAAAATTGCTCCACTTTGTGGGCCTTTTATGACTGATTAGCCCAGTGACATGTCTTTTTTTCAATAATATTACAAAGTAAACGATTATCCTTAGTAATTATTATTATTTTAAAATACACAAATCCACTATGATATTTTTATGTGCTGGAAACGTCCAAGCTCTATGTGCTAAATTTTTTTGTAAATTCAGTATTTTTCTAACCCACATCACGGCCATCACTGTCAAATTAACTGAAAAACGTCCACAATTTGTTTTATCATCCAAGATTATTAAGTACTTTTTTATCCAAGACAGACAAGATTGACAGCTGATTAAACCAACAAAGATGCTTATAATTAAATGTTATATTAAAATTATGTAGAATAAATCCAAGTCACATAATACAAAAAAGCCGGTGTTTAATACTGTACTCATATTTGATAAAATACATCCAACGCACAAAATAAGTACTTTTTTTGTACATTTAGACACCATTGAAGTTCGATCGTGGCGTTTGACGCGTTCGGTAGTTCCTGTGTGTACCAGTGTTAGCGTTTCGTATTGTTGCAGTCCTACAGTTCTACGCGCTTCGATAAGCGCTCAGATAAGCAATTTAATATTTGTTGTATCATTCCATTATAATACTTTTGTTTAATCATTATATTTTTTGTTGTTGTTCAAAGGAAGTTCGTATCGGGGAATACGACTCCCTTGATTTAGTTGATATAATTTAAAATATTATTATTTTAAAATACACAAGTCCCAAAATGTTAATTTCATAGAAAGTTAACCCCGATAATTCGAAAACCGCGGTAATTCATAATCCAAAGCCATTTTTAGAACCTTGCGTCTTAAATCAATACAATTTATGTAACATTTACATTATGTTTTACATTTTGTTTATTTTTATCATTAATTGTGTACCTGCTATGTAAAAACCTATTGATTTATTTTTTATTTTTTTTTTTATTGATTTGCGATGTATATTTATGTAAAATAATTGTATGTAAAAAAATATATATATTGAACTACTTCTTGATCCGCGATATTTTTACATTTTTAAAAAAAAATTTAAAACGCTCTTAATCCCCTTGAAACAACAATTAATTCATGAGTAGCAGTTGTCAAGTATAAAAATAAGGAATTTATAGACTATAAAGGAATTCAATACACATTTAATATGTATTCAATCAAATAATTAACATTGTATTATCTTATCGAGGGCAAAAAATTTATTGTAACGGAAGTTACGTATTGTAGCGAAAACGCTTGTAACGGATCGCAGCATGTAGCGAGATTATTAAACTGTCAAAAATTTATTCATTTAAAATGGCTGAACTGGATATTACCAACAGCATTTTTGAGATTTTTTTTTTTTTTTGTAACACGTAAAGTCGAGTGTTCCGATTTCAAAAATGAAATTTATATGCGGCGCAAAAATTTATTTAAAAAGTTATCACAGTTCAAAGTTTCATAACAGTTAAAAGTTTTCGTTCACACAAATCGTTACAAATCTGACAGTTGCATGTTTTGTAACACGTAAAATCGAGTGTTCTGATTTCAAAAATGATATTTTTATGCGGCGCAAAAGATTATTAAAAAATTATCACAGTTAAAAGTTTCATAATTTCGTTCACACACATCGTTACAAATCTGACAGTTGCATGTTTTGTCTATGACATGAATGACGCCTCGCCGTAGACAGCAGATAAATATTGATTGAATTGTTGACTTTATTACCTCTAAAGGGGCGATATGGTCTATGCAACTCTGGACGGTTTTTCTTTTGATAGTTTCGTCGCCCGTTACACCTGTAACAAGGTGATTGAATCCGTATTCATAAATCATATTTTCATATGCGTTTAGTAATCTATTGTTTTTGTTAAGACGTTATACAATAATAAACGATGTAGGTTAGTTTTGAATTTTATTTTTTTCATTGTTGTATTTTGAGTATAAAGACATGATGATAATAAATTTAAGTATTATTATCATTCTATTAAAGTTTAAAAAAATATTTGTTGACTACCTCTCCTAACCCGGCGTTGCACGGGTTAAGGATTAAGTTTAAAATAAATTTGTGAGGGTAAACAAAGGTTCAATTCGAATGGTATAGATTTGCATTGAAAATATATAAGTGGAGGGGAAGGTTTTAAAGAATAGGGGGGAAATGTCGAATATGTTACCCACCGAGTCCTAAAGAATAAGTTTACAAATTTTGAGTCCGATCGGTCAAACGGTACAAATTTGTATCAAAAATATGTCAGGGGGAGGGGAAGGGATACGAGAATAGGGAGGAAATGTTGCCTATGTTACCCGCCGGGTCCTAAACATAAGTATGCAAAATTTGAATCGAATCGGACAAACGGTGTGGATTTGTATAGAGAACAGACAGACAGATATTGAGTTTTATAGGTATAGTAATCATTTTATAGGTATAATCAAGTGGCTGTGCCCTAAATCCTAGCCTAATTAATGAATACTGTTATTCCCTGTATGATCTTATTCCGTCATATTAATATTGCGGCCCGTGTAACTTAGCAATCATATGTATGTAGCCCGTAGAAAAAAACGTTGAGTACCGCTCTTCTAAATCAACATCGTCATGTATTAAATTAAAAGTCATACCACGCTGCCGTCTACACTCATATTCATCATTTTATAAACAAAGAATCCATGAAAGATTGGATTCATTGTTTATAAAAATAAAGATGAATGCACGGATAATATGTGTCATTATTAATTTATTTATTTTCAAACTAAGCTAGATGCTTTTACTATGAAAATAGGACTAATAACTTGGTGGTCTCCTGGGAAAAGTCCCCAAAGCTTGATTGACAACTTGATCGTGAAGTGAATATCTCACCACATTCAGGAAATTTTATTTAGGAAGTAAAATACTTTGCAAAATATGAAAAAATAAAATGAAAAAAAAACAATTCTACAAAAATACGTGTATGCGAGGTCTATATGGAATAAATATTTGATCCCGATAAACTAATAAGTTGACACGGGCAAACACTGCCTCACCAAAATCCAGATTGTTTCATGATTTAATAACATTATGTTGGTAATTACAAACAATAAAATGTGATTTGGGACTTGCAGGCAAGACTCCGGAAGAATCAGGCTACGGCGCGTGGCTGCACGGACCGCCCACGAACCACGATGACAGAGAGCATTGCGGCGGCATTTACGAAAATGGGTTGCTGTATCACTATAATTGCCTAGGTGCAGCACAATTTGTATGCGAGAAGACTCTCAAACATCCCACCCAGCTGATCCATACAAGCTTGGGCAAAGGGGACATCACTAAAAGCCGATACTCTTGAAAATTTTGAAACCATTTACAGAATTTAAACGTCATCTCCTCGCTAGATTCACCTTCAGTAATGCTTATTGGTTATGCATTATATTTGCTTGCTTTATTTCTGCACTATTACTGTAATAAAAAATGTACCCATACCTAATTGTTTTGTTTTAAGGCCTTTTATCCTCCCAATTATTTTCTCTTTGTTTCCCGAGCCACCCATCTATTTAAATATAATAATTTCATTGTCTGTCCATCCTTCTGCTCCCGTAACTTCGTGTAACATCCGTAATTTCTTTCAAATTCACGGATAAAAAATAAATTAAACGGCCTTAGATGGGGCTTGAACCCCAGGCCAGCAAACTTGAAGGCGGCAACGATAGCGATGATGCTCCGCGGACCGGCAAAAGATACTATAAATATATACTAGGGCTTAGCAAATTCGCGAACCGGTGTTCCGTCGTTTAACATTTTACTAGTAACAGCTAGTACTAATATATATTTGTGTTCGCTCCATGGAACACTACCTTTTTTCTATATGTAACTACAAATTTGAAAAATGAGGCCATATCTTGTTCCAGAATAAACAAGATTGTATATATGTTACAGTGAATCTGATTTTCTAGTGAGTCCATCATTCACTGGCATTTTAGAGAAAGTATATTCAAGGTCATTCTTATCATATTCAAAGAGTTTTTCACCAATAGAAATGAATACAATATTTTAACTTGCACTTACTAGTGAATTTATTGGTTTCCGAACTGTCAAAAATTAAATTTGACAAGTCTGAAATCCGTTTCCGTAAAAATCTATGCTTTTAAACGAACTTTTATTTATCCAAATTGAAACAACCGGGCCTTGAATAACAATTTAATAAGTCATTGCGTGAACAAGGTTCTTACTGCATTATTAATTTCTTCTGTGCAAATCAACATTATGTAGGTAACGGATATTATTAAAATAGTCATTTTGAAGTGTTGAAAGTTTCGTCTGCACCAATTCTTCATTATATGATTTTATAACAAGATTCTAATGGCACATGGACCTTGTTTTTCAAAATTTATTTTGCGTTTTGTGTCTCATTCTACACTAGTCTAGTCCAAAGTCATCACAAAGCGACAGTATTTCTAATTTTTATCCTTTGAGCGATAGCATATTCTCTATTCTGTGGCGATAGTTCTGTTTCTCGAACTGTCACACTTCTGGACTGGTCTTTGATATTCAATGATTAGTTTAGGTAGGTAACTAAAACGTAATATATTTTTAAAATTTTAATCGCGAACACTTACGAAATTCTGATCATCTTATAATTCAAAAGACAGTCGATTAAACTCATAAAAATGATACGGTGCGAGCAAGCTTCACGTCTGTCACCGACGTCGAGCCGAGTAAGTTTGCGAACTTAAAAACCGCGCACTTTATGTTGTACGTCTACCACCCGTGCTTACACGTGCGCAAACAAGAAACGCAAACGACATTAGACACATTTTTGATAAAAAGATAGAAAATTGGAAATGCGGAAGAATCTGAATGAATTCAAACGTAAATGATGACTTAGAATCTCTTTGATTTTTGTATTTTTCGCATCGAGTGTTTGTTACTTGACGCACTTTTAAAGGTTCATTTAAAATTAATAATACCGGGTGTATGTTTATTTATGTTTCTATATTTGTAAGAAATAAACTTTTGTTGTATTGTTATAAAAAAAACATATTTAATAAACTTAATTGACAAAATACATATTCATTAATAAAAATTTTCCCTTAACCCCCCAATATTTACATGGTGACATAACCTCGTTTTGTTCCGGCAGTCGTCAGATATCATAAAAAACCCGAGTGCGCGATCTTTCAGCCGACACCTTACTTCGCGATTCGTATTCGTTTTGCGGTGCCGCTGTCCTATTTTAATTTAGGAGTTAAAATAGGACCGCAAAATGAATAAAAATCGTCTAGTGTAGTGCCGCCTTTATACTTTCTACGCTTTAAGAATTACGTGTACAAATTGATGGTTTCACCGATATATTGTCTATGCTTTGAGTAATGTATTTTCACGGATTATGTGTAGTGAATCTGAGAATTCGTTGATTTAGATGTTTTCACTGCCCCCACTCTGCCCGACCGGGAAAAGTACATTTTTACTAGTGAAAGTATAGTCTCACTAAAAATGCAAATTCGCTGTAACATATACATATTTAGAAGTTCTGTTCTAAAAGGATTCTTAAAGTCAGACGTAATGTTTAATAGTCATATGTGCATAAATTGGACCACTCTTTTTCAGCAACTTATATATTTCTAGTGGGTATTTTTTGAACTCAGTTTTTGAATACCGCGACATTTTTTATTAAATCTAAAAGTGGAGCTGCCCCGTGTAAAAACCGTAAAATAAGATTAACTTCCGGTTGAAAAGCCAATCACACGGCTCGTTTTGTGAACTGGCCAATGACAAGCCTTCACCTTCCATATACGTCGAGGCGCATGACAGAAAACACCCGCACGCGCGTGAATATCGACAAACATGCGTGATCCATCTCCCCTTCTGTTCGGTTTGGTGCATTTGCAACCACAAATGGATTTGTAAGTGTTTTAGTATGGCTCATTATCCAAGGTATTAAAATCATAATAAAGAAATCATAAGTCCAGAGCCGCCATGACTCTAACTGTACCCACCGAGCGGCACCCACCAATCAGGGGCTCGATGCGGCTAACCAGGTCCCGGCCGCCATTAGGTACATTCGCTGTGTCGCCAAACACCGTAGCCATCGCATGAGATATTTTCTGTACTCCACGCCACCTCAGTAGATTTGTGCCAATACAATACCAAAGTTAATCGTGAGTATAATTTACACCCTGTATCCATCTATTCATCCTGCCTCTACTGAATTGTCACACACTCGACTCATACAATACACATCACGGGCCGACAGAAGAAAATGTATTTCTACGGGTGGACATTTTTGTTTCAGAACACCTACACACACCTAACTGCCAAAACACGTAACAAACAAGCAATGTCTGCAGTATCAAAGAGTTAAGGTTGTTATTACGGTCGTTAGACATATTTAGCTGTAACTGGTTGCGGATATTTTATACGAACCGTATGTTTTTCTGAGAAACGATTCTCGACGTTTCATTGAATTCTTATTCAACGTCATCGGGAGGACGACTTTTACCCGCGGAGGTAGAGGGCAGACAATTCAACGAAACGTTGAGAATCGTTTCTCGGAAAAACATACGGTTTGTATAAAATATCCGCAACCAGTTACAGTTAAAAATGTCTGCATTCATGCATATCATAATCAGATTCTACCAATGAATTTTTAAAAATGTTTTTTTAGTGGGCTGTGAGTAACATTCTCCTTAATTTTTCTATTATATGTGCGGACTCTAAACTCATCTGAGCAGTAAATTTTATAGAAAAAAAATATATGCGCAAATGTTGCGGTGAAAAGAGGTATGCACGTGCTTTTAAGTCGCTTTAAATAAAAAATGTGAAGACTAATTAAGTAACGTATCCTTCGTCTGTGAGAAAGGAGTCTTGAAGAATACGCAACATTTGGTGCACGTAGTAAAATGTTGGTTAATGTTCAGTCTAACATAAAGGCAAACTTAAATTCTGGTTTTGCATATTTATTTCTATGTGCGTACAAATATTTACAAGTGTGCGGCCACAAACTGCACATCTTAGAGGGAACATTGGTTGTGAGACATCAAGGCAGGTAGTTGCGACGATCATATTACATTTGTGTGAAGGAAATGGATACTAAAATCAGCTTCGAAGAGATTTTTTCTCGCTAATTAGTGTGTACAAAAATGCATGACGATATAAACAAAGTAGGTACTTTTTATACACTTTTGTTTTTGTTGTAAGTACAGAATGTCCAAGAGACAATAGTATAAACGAAGCCTACCGTTACTCTCAAATGCTTGGCTGACGTGTCCCAGGATTCATGAGAAAGACAAATGAGAAAGTTAAAACATTTTAAACTATTATGTATGGTCACTATTTTTTATTCAAAAAAAATATAATATAATATAATGTACAGTAACAGATCTAGTCCACAATACTTTACAGGTGAATTTCCTGTCTTAATTGTGAGTAGAAAATGTTCAAGCAACCATGACCTAGAATCAATAGTTGCGTATAGAGATATGCGATGGTAAATTTTGCATTTTTTCTCAATATTTCTGGCTCATTTTTTGTATGGCGTTGGACTATACTGAGGTAACTTACATTGAATATGAAAAATTCATTCGCTTCAATACAAGTCAAATAAAATGATAAAAACCTTGTAGAAAAAAAAAAGGTTTTTAAAGGTTTCTATAATTTTATTTTAATCATATTGAAGCAAATAAATTTGATATAAATTATTTTAATGATAGCACAACGTTTTTCAGAAAATAATTCAGAAATATTGAAAAAAAAGGCCAACTTTGAAGTCGCTTATCTCATAATTGTTGATATTAGGATAATACGTTTCAACGTTTTTCACTCATAATTTAGCTCTGTTACACACTGTAGGTCCAATAACATTGGAAATTACATATAAATATTTTTAATTGAACAGTAGTTACGTATGTGGTAAAACTACGCTAAACTTTGCACTATACTATGTTGATGTGTGTAGTACTCAACGTGTATGTAGAACAATCTTTAGGTTTGTGTAAATTAAAATGCTTTAGATAATTTCAAAATTATTTGGACTAATGATCTTTAACTGTGATTGAGATTAATGCTTGAGGGTCTTCTCGCACACAAAAAGTGCCTTATCTTTACACCTTAAGTAGTCGAGTTTCCCATCCCTATGCATGGTGCCGCAATGCTCCTGGTAATCCAGATCGTCAGGAAGTCCCTCCCGCCATGCGCTGTATCCCCACTCTTCCAGGGCCTTGCCTGCAAATCACATTACATTACTTACTAACCATATGCGCAACATTATTTATGGTTATTTTAATATTTTAAATTCATTGAACGTAGTTATACAGAAAAGGCCAATACACAAGTTGTTAAAAATGAGTTATATACAGGTTAGGAGAGCTCACTATGATATTTTTATGTGCTGGAAACGTCCAAGCTCTATGTGCTAAATTTTTTTTGTAATTTCAGTATTTTTCTAACCCACATCACGGCCATCACTGTCAAATTAACTGAAAAACGTCCACAATTTGTTTTATCATCTAAGATTATTAAGTACTTTTTTATCCAAGACAGACAAGATTGACAGCTGATTAAACCAACAAAGATGCTTATAATTAAATGTTATATTAAAATTATGTAGAATAAATCCAAGTCACATAATACAAAAAAGCCGGTGTTTAATACTGTACTCATATTTGATAAAATACATCCAACGCACAAAATAAGTACTTTTTTTGTACATTTAGACACCATTGAAGTTCGATCGTGGCATTTGACGCGTTCGGTAGTTCCTGTGTGTACCAGTGTTAGCGTTTCGTATTGTTGCAGTCCTACAGTTCTATGCGCTTCGATAAGCGCTCAGATAAGCAATTTAATATTTGTTGTATCATTCCATTATAATACTTTTGTTTAATCATTATATTTTTTGTTGTTGTTTCATATAAAGGAAGTTCGTATCGGGGAATACGACTCCCTTGATTTAGTTGATATAATTGAAAATATTATTATTTTAAAATACACAAGTCCCAAAATGTTAATTTCATAGAAAGTTAACCCCGATAATTCGAAAACCGCGGTAATTCATAATCCGAAGCCATTTTTAGAACCTTGCGTCTTAAATCAATACAATTTATGTAACATTTACATTATGTTTTACATTTTGTTTATTTTTATCATTAATTGTGTACCTGCTATGTAAAAACCTATTGATTTATTATTTTTTTTTTTTATTGATTTGCGATGTACATTTATGTAAAATAATTGTATGTAAAAAAAAAAATATATTGAACTACTTTTTGATCCGCGATATTTTTATATTAAAAAAAAAAAATTAAAATGCTTAGTCCCCTTGAAACAACAATTAATTCATGAGTAGCAGTTGTCAAGTATAGAAATAAGGAATTTATAGACTATAAAGGAATTCAATACACATTTAATATGTATTCAATCAAATAATTAACATTGTATTATCTTATCGAGGGTAAAAAATTTATTGTAACGGAAGTTGCGTATTGTAGCGAAAACGCTTGTAACGGATCGCAGCATGTAGCGAGATTATTAAACTGTCAAAAATTTATTCATTTAAAATTAGTGTTCCATTATTATAAATAATGTATTGTTGATCATCTTGAATCGAGTACCAATTATAAAGATGCTCAGTTCAAAATCTGAGGAATGATTGGTGATTGAATTGAAAATTAAAACTGTTTATTGAATTACGATTTTAGGTGTGTATTAGGATTTCATTTTAATGTGGATGTTTTTGAAAAAACGACAATTGTCAGATATTCGTTATGATAATAAAAAACTCATTCATTCATTCGAAATTCAGTGTCAGCGTTGTATAGTTTCGAAACTTTTGAATACAGAACCATTTTTGGCCGAAAAATTAAAAGTGGGTAGGCCCTGGGACTTCTCTTGAAAATGCACACACAAGTCACGATTTATATCTTCTAAATCAGCCATACTCAACCTGCGGCCCGCCAAGCTTTAAATATTATTCCTACTTTTTTTTAATCACTCAAATAATTTGCAGAATATTTTGAGTATGTCCAAATCTTTGTACAGTAGCCGGCAAACATCTTGAAATTTTACGGTGTAGTGGGGGGAAGTTTGCACATGTACCATTCCATCAAAGAGATCCAAATTTTATCTTCTGCGCATTCCCCCACTACGCCAAAAAATTTCAGGAAGTTTACCGGCAACTGTACCACATAAGTACCCATGGGCAACTCCCTAGAAGGCGGTCAGATAAAAGCATCACGGACGCTCTAAACGTCCCCGAAACAATTACTCTGAAAGCGAGTCATTCTCTTTGTTTCATCATAAATGTGAGTCAGTTTTATAAATTTAAATATTACATAATGCGCACGTGTAAATATTTCAGTATTTCTCAGAAAAAAATATTGGTTTGCCATCATATAATAATATCGTAATATTATTAAACCCAATATGTCACATTAATTTCTGTTTTATTTGTTCAAATAAAACTTCATCAGGATTCTCGTTCCGTTTCATACTGCTCGGGAAGATGCTGATGTCATCGCCCAGGCGGACCGGTCGCCGGCTCCACGGATGACGTCATCGGTCTCGCGTTATCCTGTCCGTAGCAATGTATATTGTTACGGACAGGATAACGCGTTACATCTGTGGTGGCCCAAGACACATACACACAAACACCCGCGTAATGAGGTACCGCATATGCTGACATTAAAGTACGGCAGGCCGTCGCCCTCGATACAGAGGTTAAGGCAAAATCGCCGAGCTCAGCAAACAGGCGACAATGTAAGCCGGGCCAGTGACCGAGTACAAAGGCAATGTATAGCAGAGGGTATGGACTATCGAAGTGACGAAACGCACCTTGTTGATCTAGACTAAATACCCACAGGCACGGCCGAGTAAAGAGGAAATCATAACACCCCCGATTTCTTTGTTCTGGATCACTATAAAAGCCAGCGCCTGCAGAGCCGATTATCTCACTCCTGCGGGGCTTTTCGGATCTGGCGGAAGCCCTCTTGGTTATGTATCTCACCTCGACGTGAATCGGTTATACTGCGGAAGCTATCGCCATTCATTGACTCATTATTGTGTAACTGTAATTACTATACTTGTAACATTGTCATTATTAAATCTCAATAAATACTATTCAAACACCGTGGCTTCATCCTCATCAGCTTTCCCACACATCTCCACATACTGGAATAAAGGCATAAATAAAAAAAATACTGAATCTGGCTGTAATTTGTATCTGGCCTCTTCGAGCATCTTGTGTTTGTCGTATTATTGAAACAGCATAGAAATATTAATATAGGGTTGAGATCATGATGATCTTGTCGTGCGTCGTGCCTATAGCTAATGAATGAGGTAACTTTTAATGCCATACTATACCCGGACAGATCCATTAGAAAATACAAGAAAGAGCCTTATATCTATAGTTTTCTGGTGTAATCTGCCATGTTTATCTGGCCAATGTTTCGGATCCCATTGCAGGGTCCATCATCAGGGCCGATGTGGTGTCACAACAACACATCAGCCCTGATGATGGACCGTGCAATGGGTTCCGAAACGTGGGCCGGAAGGGTCGTAAAAACGGCAGAATACCCTAGAACGAACGAACCAGAAGAGTTTTTTTCTTTCTTTTTTTCAAACTGCCAGCATTTTTTTTCTTAATTGTTTTTCTCTTCTTTGTCTTCCATTTCTGCTTCTTTAACTGCCATTATAGAACTTGCCAGAAGAAATATAATCTCTTTTATGCAAAGTAGCTATTACTACTTTTTTCTTTGGCCAGACTACATTGTTATTAGCAAAATATATGGCCTTGGCGGTTATAATTTGTGAAGAAGAGAGAAATATTGTTACATGACATAAATTGTCACATGATTTTCCTTGAGTGGACAATTCATTTTGAACATTTGCTGAAGTAGATATTTCATTTAAGTGCAAATGAATTGCTTTTTGGAATGGGTCTTCTTGAACTGTGCAGAACATTACTTATTGGATCCACTGTAGTAGTTGAATTTAAATCAATGGTTGATGCATCAAAGGACAACTGAGTCTCACTGAGAATACTTACTTTTTAAGAATGTGCATTAGAAGAATTCAACTTTTGGAGGTGGATGAGCCCTCCGGTTTAGGATGAGTTGAAGCGGTGTTGATGATGGTTTTACAGAATTTATTAAATTGCCAAAGCATAAGTTATAAGGACTACAGTAGGTACAAGGGTTACAAGTAAAAGCGTTCTAAGGTATGACGGCGAGGGGTTCTGCTATACGAGCCATTCACTGGGGAAATGAGATAATCTGCTCTGGAGATTACCGTTTATATAGTTGGTCGTGGACAAAGGAACCGCAGTGCCTTGCGTGTTGTGGCTTCGATCTGCAGCGTCCGTTGTTCGCGCCGTCGCTCCCGTTATATTGTCCTACTTTCGATTGTGCTCAGCGCTTTCAGTGAAAAGCGCTCGACCCCTGTATCGAGGGTAACGGCCTGCCATACTCGATGTCAGCATCTGTGGTAACTCATTACAAGGGTGTATGTGTGTATGTGTCTCGGGCCACCACAAACTCATTCGATGATGTTACTCTTCATAACCACTGAACTGAATTTTCATATTTAAAAGAGCTATCCATACTTATATAGCATTGATGATTCAGTTCAACTAGTCTAATCTAAACCATTTTGATAAAAATATTAGAAATATTTGAGTAGCTCTGGTTGGATCTTACTTTCTAGATAATTCAGGAGAGTTGACTAGTTGACATTTGTTAATTTACCTCCTGAACTAGCTGTAACCCGTCAAAAATGACGGTACTTTTACATGACGGTTCCTAAGGAATAAATATGTATTTATTTTATTTTTAAAAAATCTAAAAAAAATTCGAAAAAAAGATTTTAGGGAAAAAAACTAATTTCTCGAAAAAAAAATTTATTGTAAAAAAGTTTGGACGTTACACAAAGTTATGCGGATAGATGGATGGACAGACAGACAGACGGACGGACGGACGGACGGACGGACAGACAGACAGACAGACAGACAACGAAATTTTTATAATTGGGATATCAAGGTAAATACCTAATTAATTATGTTTTCCATGGCCAAATTCGAACAAAAATAAGATTGCTGTGCCAGTTGTGGCCATGTAGCATTTTTTTTACTAAGAAATAAACTAAATTATGAAATAAACTAAAAACAATGTTCCTACGACTTTCATTCAATAGGCTAAATTGATTCACGAACACAAACATAAGTGATTAAAAGTTTCACATTGCACATCCACGGGCCCTCATTGTTTTTGCTAAGTGTTTCGTCACCAAAATATACATTTAACAATTTGACAGTGTTTTATACAAAAAAATGTCTTATAAATTTGAATTGATTTTATATGAATATTTGTTTGAATTAATAAAGAATGTGAGTTGTGTTTGTGCTTGCTCTCTTGGATAATTACTTATTTTGGATAAAACAGATATTTATAACCTTTTTTCCCTTTGTATTTAGTTTATATTTTGTTGTATTGTAGCATATTAACGAATTTCCGTTTCTCCATCCTTAATGGAGAACTTAAGACCTCCGGATCCTCCGGATACCCCTGATCCTCATCCTTCACCATCTACCATAAGAGGGATACCGCGTTTTCCTTTGGAGGACTCGGATTCCTCAGAAGATTCCTCTTTTTCAGCTTTTAAAAAAAGGAAAATTGAAAAAAGATCTTCAAAAATAAGACCTAAGCCCTCTACCATCGTTGCGTCTCCTCCTATCTCCCCTACGCCTTCAATAATCCCAGCTTTAGAGCCTTCTTCTGCTCCTCAGGGTCCTCTTCCTCATCCTCAACTGTTGTACTCTGATTCAGCAGTATCCCCTTTTCTGGTCTATGTTCAGAGAACAGAACGAGGTACAATCCACCCAATCGATTTTGGTAAACATATTTTGCAACAAAAAACAAAAGGCATTCGCCCAGATGGTATTAAGGCAGAAGGTAGATATAAAATCTCTGTTGAATTTGAATCAGGAGCTTTGGCAAACAATTTTGTATCAAGTTTTAGCAACTCACAAAATAATAAATTCAAAGCTTACATTCCATCCTTTAATGTTACCCGCCTGGGTCTCGTACGTGGCATATCCGTTGATCTTTCAGAGGAAGAAATAATTTCGTATATCTCTACTTCACAAAATATTGGTAAAGTAGTAAAGGCTAGACGCCTAAACTATAAAGATACTTCCTCTGGTACTGTCACATGGAAACCATCACAAACAGTGGTCCTTACTTTTGAAGGTCAAAACCTCCCTTCTCACGTATGTCTCTTGTACAATTCTCTGCCGGTAGAACTGTACACTTTCCCAACCATTCAGTGTTATAATTGTCTCTGCTATGGACACTCTAAGGTGACATGTAGATCCTCTCCTCGATGCTTCAAGTGCGGTGAAAATCATCTTACCAATCAATGCCCAAATCCTCCCGATATCCCCACCTGCGTGAACTGTTCAGGTAATCATACGGCGACTAGTTTTTCATGTCCAGAATTAACCAGACAAAAGAACATAAAACAATATATGGCCGCCAATAATGCATCATATTTTCAAGCATCCAAAATTTTCTCGATTTCCAAAAAATCATTTGCCAATGTCTCATCTCAACCTCCCGTTACTCAAACTCCCCAGAGTTGCCTCTTTACACCTAATCTTCCTGCTTCCTCTTTCCGTAAAACCGTATACCATAATCCTAAATCAAAAGTTCCTAGCTCTCCGGGATATGACAGACAAGGACATAATGATCAACTGTTCTCTTATAGTTCTAACCCATCCAATGTCATTACTTCTAATATTAGCCAACCATCAAAAACTCCTACTCTTCCACCATCTACTCCCCTATCAAATGCCATTAGCGATGAAAATTCTTCTTTTATTCAGACTTTACTTATGATACTCATTAATTTAATTTCTAATAGCAATTCTTTACCGTCCAACGCTGCTTCTATAATTTCATCCCTTAACTCCCTTCATAATGGCCTCCGATGTTCAAATCCTTCAGTGGAACAGCCGTAGTGCTGTTTGTAATAAACATGAAATAGTTTCTCTACTAAAAACTTACAATATAGATATAGCAGCAATATCAGAGACCTGGTTTAAGCAGAACTATCTGTTTAAGATCCCAGGATTCTCCTGTCTCAGGGATGACCGTCCAGATGGCAAGGGCGGAGTAGCCCTACTTATAAAAAATTCCTTTTCCTTTTCTCAAATCCCTCTTCCGTCCTTTCCCTCATTCCAAATAGTAGGTGCTAAAGTCAATGATGTGGGATATGTTTCAGTATACTGCCCCCCCAATGGCACATTCGACATTGATGCTTGGAACTCAGTTATCTCTCTTCTTCCTTCTTCTTTTTTTATTCTTGGAGATCTCAATGCTCACTCTCAGTCATGGGGCAGTGCGTTTTGTGATCGATCTGGAACTAATATTATTTCATTCATTGACGATAATAACCTAATTATCCTCAATGATGGCTCTCCCACTAGGTTCAGTCCCCCGTCTCAACGAGCCAGTGCGGTGGATCTGTCTATCTGTTCCAATTCCTTAGCAGCGTCAACCAGTTGGTCAATACTAGGAGATCCACACTCTAGTGACCATTTCCCTATAATCCTCTCATTTGTCTCAAAATCACCCAAATCTCCTGTAAAAAGAGTTCCTAAATTTAATTTTAAAAAAGCAAATTGGAACCACTTCCGCGAACTCCTTGAATCCTCTACCGCTCCCCTCCCTTTGCATATTACCTCTGAGGAAATTCAATCAACATTTTCTCAATTAATTTCAATTATCCAACATGCAGCAGACAAAAGCATCCCAAAATCAAACCCTAACCCAAAATTCCCCGCCTCTCCCCCCTGGTGGGATGAAGAATGTACCCAGGCCGTAAGAAGGCGTAAAACTGCTATGTCTACCTACAAAAAAGATATGAGTATGGCTAATTACTTAGTTGTCAAAAAAACCCAGGCTCAAACCAAAAAATTTTTAAGGAAGAAAAAAAGAAAGGGTTGGCAACAGTTTTGTACTTCTATATCCCCCACTACTCCTATTTCTACTGTATGGACAATGATCCGTAAGTATCGCTCATCTTTCTTCCAACAATCTATGGCTAGGAGTGTTTGCTGACAATCTGGCACCTCCACATGTGCCTCATATCAGTGAATCTCCATCTTTAACTCATTTTTCAAGTCCCACGTCTTGGTTGGATGCTCCTTTTGCTATTCAAGAATTAACCTATCCTCTTCAAAACCTTAAAAATTCCTCGCCCGGGCTGGATAAAATATCCTATATCATGATTCAACATTTTCCCACCTCCACTTTAAATTATTACTTATTTGTCATTAATAAAATATTTGAAACTGGACAAATTCCTGAGGAATGGAAAGCCCAATTGGTTCTCCCAATCCTAAAACCAAATAAAGACCCAGATTTTGGATGCTCTTACCGCCCAATAGCCCTATCTTCTTGCATGCTGAAGGTGGTTGAACATATGATTAAAAACCGTATTGATTGGTATGCAGAACATAATGAACTCCTTTCGTCCTCTCAATTTGGTTTTCGCAAAAAGAAATCTGTTTTTGACAACCTGAGTATTCTTACCTCAGATATTAGAATATCTCTTTCTCTCGGTAAGTGTACTGCAGCAGCCTTTATTGACATTCGTGGTGCGTATGACAATGTGAGCCCTATCTTATTAAAATATAAGCTTATAAAACTGGGTCTTCCATTAAAATTAGTACAACTAGTCTTTAATATTTTATGTGAAAGGACGATCTTAATAGATGGTCCGTCTCATAAATTAATCAGAAATCTTTGGAAGGGACTCCCGCAAGGTTCGGTCCTCAGCCCCCTTCTGTATAGTTTATTTACTGCTGACCTTGAAGAGTCCATTCGAGAGATATGCTCCATACTCCAATACGCGGATGACATAGCAATTTACTGCTCTGATAAGGATATACATGTTGCTTTAAAGAAGCTTGCTAGAGCTCTCTCGGGGCTCAACTCCTGGCTTATCTCCAATGGACTCGAAATGGCCCCCTCAAAAAGTCAGGCCATAGTTTTCTCAAGAAAACATCGTATTTCCCAGACGTGTGTCACATTTGATGGCTTCAGTATCCCACTCGCCAATGAAATAAAATTTTTAGGCATTATCTTCAATAGAAAATTAAATTGGGCCTCCCAAGTAAACTCCATGGTCTCTAAGTGCGAAACGAAATTGAACCTCCTCCGTGCAACATCAGGTGTATGGTGGGATCTCATCCTTTAACTCTGAAACTCATGTATAATGCCTTTATCCGGAACCATATAGATTATGCTAGTTTTTTGCTTGATCCTCATCCGAAATATTTAGGAATAAAACCAGACAAAATTCAATCAAAGCTTGAGGTTGATTATTGGAGCCATGAGATCATCTCCGATTAATGCATTGCAGGTGGAAACATTGGAGGCCCCTCTCGCAATCAGAAGGCAATATTTAGCTGACAATTTTACTATAAAGTGTTTCAGGGTCCCCAACCACCCTATTCTTGCTATTTCTCAATCCCTTCTTGATCTCACAAAGTCAAGTGCATATTGGAAAGGCAAAACTCCTCCTCTTTTGACTCGGAGCTTCTCCAGATTGGGGAGTTTCATCCCTCGAGTTCAATCAAACCCTGTTCTCCCTATCTACAAATTTCCTTTTTCTAATCACATTTTTTCCCCTAAAATCATCTCCTTGGGAATTGACAAATTCACTCCTAACCCTAAGAGAATATTTTCTGAAATAATAAATAAAGAATGGTATGGCTGGACTTAAATTTTCACTGACGGATCCAAACTCCAGGCAACCGGCTGCACGGGTGCTGCGTTTTATTGTCCAAATGATGGTATCCAAGGTATATTTCAACTCCCTAAAGAGACATCCATTTTTACTGCTGAGTGCTTGGCAATCCGAGAAGCGCTAAAATCATGTAAACCAAAACAATCAAAGAAGTGCCTTATTCTTTCAGATTCCTTAAGTTCTCTGCTCAAAATTAAATCCAGCCCCTTTCGGCACCCTGATGATCAGATCTGCATGGAAATTCGGAGTATAATTCACGACCTTTCCTTGGATAAATTTGAAATTGTTTTGGCTTGGATTCCGAGTCATGTAGGCATCCCTGGTAATGAAAAGGTAGACTCTCTGGCTAAAAATGCAATCTCACAGGGGGATGCCACATTTTCCACTATTCCAGTGAGCGATCTTTTCAATATTACAAGAAACGATGCCGCACTTCAGTGGCAGTCTCATTGGGACCTCACTAAAATGTCAAAAGGTCGACACTACGCCGCTATTCAGCCACTTATCCCATCTCGAGCCTGGTTTCACAGGATCAGATTGAGCAAGAGGGAGACTTCAATGGTTTGCCGAATGCGTCTGGGTCATTGCTCTATCCGCTTACACCTTGCAAAAATTCATGTTCTTAACTCCTCAATCTGTGAGGAGGAGGAGGATTTGAACCACTTGTTTTTCAATTGCATTTTAAATGTCGGTACTCAGTCCCTACTCCAGGATCTTGCAGATCTTAATGTCCCTTTCCCTACAAATATCCAGCTCTTGCTTACAGACTGCCGACGGGAAGTATTGAAAGTGTTACTACGATTTTTAGAGAGTAATTGCATTGAGCTATAATGTTTATGTCGATGACCTATTGACTAGTTTTTGGCAATAACATCCTTTTACTGGGTGACAAGCCATTAAATTTAAAAAAAAAAAAATAATAAATAAAGAATGTGTTTTATTTATTTTTAACAAGCAAGTACTCAATATATTATTATCAAGAAAATTTGAAAACAGAACGTGAAAAATGTAACTAGGGAGTTCTGATGTTTGTTTGAAAATAAATGAAGTGACAGTAAAAGTAAAAGGAAAATTATCGATGATTTGGGCTCTCTCTTTTAACGCAATACTTCTTCGTGGCTATGTCTTTTGATACTCGTGTATTCTTTGATAAAGCCAGTTTTCGCATAATTCTTCTTTTTTATACCTGATCTATATTATAAAATTGTTTTAATTCACTCGCGCGAATTTTAGAATCGGTAAATTTAGTAATTTTCAATGCCGATCTCGGGAAGAGAAGTGTTAGTCTGAGGATTGAACATATTTCGTCTGGCCCGGGTTTGGTAGAAATATTTTGGTCCTCGAGCCGGACAGGTTGAGCCTGACATTGAGGTCAAACACTAAGACTTTAATAATTCATAACGAATATCACCAAGAACTTTAATCAACACTCAAAGAAAGAAAATGGCCTTGCAGGTGTTATGTTTCAAAACAAAACAGTTTAAAGAATTGATCGGCATAAATTAAATAACAAATATATTTTCATTGTCTTCTTTATAGACCTTTGAATTTCCAAGTGGCCAAAACCAGCCCATCGACCTTACCTTCAATTATTTTTTCTAACGATGAGAATTCTAGGGGAAAATATTTACAAATCTAAAATGAGACTACATAAAATGATATTTGTACATTTTTAATTTATAAAGCAGTAAAGTGCACTATTACAAAAAAATGTAATTTATTTTTGTGTTCTAATGTCACGGTACTGTTCATGTGACTCGTGTTGTAATATGTGAACACAAATAATCTACATAAGTCATTTTTGTTAAAATTATTACAAATTTGACAGGCCCCCCCACTCCTTTTTCTTTTAATATTTTGAAACAATCTTAGATTTAAATTGTGGAAACATTCCACATCTTCAATTATTCATAGGGTTTCAAATCTTCAGATAAAAACAAAAAAGATTTTCATCATTCTTTCCACTTTCATTCACCAGACAAAAATATTCTGACTCGAGGGTGTGCCGCGAGTTGTGTGTTGAGATAAAATAAATTTGATTTGTAAGAGAAAAGGAAAGAAAATGGGTAAGAAAGAAATGTGCAATAAGTAGCACCCATTATATGATAAATTGCATAAATATGTAATTATACAAGAGCAAGTCAAAAATTATCTACACTTTTGTTCTACAATTTGTGTACACAGAAGATAGGAGTTGCACGTCATGTGAATTATTTTACTACATAGTCACCTCCTTTGCCAATGCACTTGGTCCAGCAGTCACAAGCTTGCTTATTTCTTCCAAGAAGGTCTTCGGTTAGTCATGAAACCACTTTTGCACCACTTCCTGAATTTGTCTAATTTCACTCTCCTCGTGCGTTACACTCGTCCCGCCACTTTTAATCGTCTCTATCAACAACAAAAAATACTTTTACACGATAAACCACTGACCCCTTATTGCGATAAAAGTTTGCTATGACTTTCAGCTCCGTTCACACCCTTCGACCAGAGAAACAAATCACTGCTCGTGTTCTTTGTTCCTTCTTTCTTCTGTCGTTCCTCCTTGTTGCAATCTGCTAGGAGAATGGACTTGTTTACACTGTAATAGCCGGAAGGCAAAAGACATGATCA
Organism: Agrypnia vestita; assembly: GCA_016648135.1. NCBI lineage: Eukaryota > Metazoa > Arthropoda > Insecta > Trichoptera > Phryganeidae > Agrypnia > Agrypnia vestita. Next base: position 47,405 of record JADDOH010001977.1, on the reverse strand, counting down.
AGATTGCGAAAGGCATTACCTTCCAAGTACCAGACAACCTCGAAGGTGTGTTATGGAAAAAGTGTAAATAATTTTTGGTTCACCTTCGTACACATACATATACAATACTATAAATTTTGTACACGCTCAAGAGCAGAAATATTTATACATATTTGAATTTAGAATCAAATTCCATCTTTATTGAATGGTTTTTTCCCTTTCATGAGCAAATGAGATTTGTTTGACAGTGTTTACCTTACTTAATGTATAAAACGTTTCTAATGTTTAGGCCCTTTTAATAAATAGACTATTCCTGGCACAGTGGATCAATATCAGATTTAAGGTTTTACTTATTTCAAAATATATAGGCTATAATACTTTTTAGAGAATGAAGCAAATCAAATCACCAAAATGACAAACAAGCCATCTATCTATGTATCAGCTCTCTCCAATTTTTGCGTCATTTGTTATACTCGTTTGTTACAAATTGATGATAGTATATGTGGGTAGCATAGATTGAAGAAAAATCAACAATTTAAAAGAGTACAATGCTAATTATTATTAATACCAACAATTATTTGGTAGGCGAATAAGTTTGTACTGACTCAAAATGTTCAAGAAGCTATGGGAAAGTATTGTAATGTTGCGCGCAAAGAAATAACGCTTTATAGCGACGCACTTGTTTCCACGTGCACAGCAATATAGCACAGCGTATACTACAATTAGTACAGCCAAAATAAGGAAAAAAAAATTTCTTTACCAATTGTTTCGTATTTTCTGAAGTTGAACAGCCCCGTCTTATTTTTTGCAAAGTGATTTCAAAAATGTGGTCTAAATATTATGTAATTATATATTGAAAGTTTTCGGACTTGTGAAAAAAGGACACAGGTCACGCAGCACTCTAATGTATAGATATTATTTAAATCAATTAATACATTTCTTACATAACTACTTAAAAAGTTTGAATTATTTCAAGAAAATAGTGTTTTGTGCTAAGTACACAATTAAATGCTAGTTAGATGCACACCTAAATATTAACCAATAAATTCCACCCTTCATTTAACAACGAGTTAACAATTTCTATAGAACAATTCAGTGTGCTGTGAATTTTATGAAATTTATAAATTGTATAAGATAACAATAATACCAGATTATTATATATTTAAATTAAATAATACAACTCCACCCACAGAAGTTGGTTGCTGATTACAGCCACCTGACCGAGACACGCTCAATTGTAGCGGGGTGCACTGAAAGTCAGCTAATACTGTTTCATTGGAAAGAAAGGGAAAAATATAATAATCACAGATATTTTGAGATTGATACAAAAATGGACTGCGAATAATTTAACATTTTATAAGTTCTCACAAATACGTTAAACATTACAATAATACTATGATAATCCACTATGGAAGGAATATAAAAACATTTAATTCAATATACATATTTATTTAGAACGTTTACGTGAATTTTTCACAAAACATCTAGGAATTAGAATTCTGCCAGTGAAAAAATGTTACACAGCTGTATTCCAACTTACATAGTAGGTACGTATATCAAAATGGAGATAAACATTGCTATAATAAAGGAGATTTCAAACTGGAGGATCAAAGTACGTCACATTTAGACAGTAAAATACTCGGAACAAAGCACTTCAACAATTTCATACGCACTAAACATACTATTTGGTGTTTAATATTCAACTTAGTCCAAGTTATTTTTCAGTAAAATCTCATTCATTTAAATCTGAATTCCTCAGTGAAAAAATAGCTCACTGCACAATCTAATCAGTACTACAAATCTACAACAAACGCCACAATTCCACCAGATGAAGAACTCTTGTTACTTGCCACCTACAGAAAATATTCTAATCTGGGTACTACCGCTGTAACATGGTAGTCATTGTTTGGTCCCTTGAAATTTAAATAACTGAGATTTTACCGCAACAGTTTGAGTAAAAATAGAAAACAGGAATGATATTAAAATATTTACATTTTATCTCAAAATTGAGTTAAGATCATAGAAACAAGTAAAGAGAATTTTATATGTATAACAATACAACTTGGATAGTCCATAACACAGGGGTTTATAAGGAAGGGAACATAGTGTAAGATTTTCTATTAAAGAAATAGACTGGCTCACTTCAAGCAACAGTGCTCTAGATCTTGATTTCTATTTCCAACTCTTCTAGATACCTACGTCTGGTATCAATGGATTCGTTGTGACGTTTGGAATACAGATATGTCGGTCGTAGAGCGCCAAAATGGTGAACGGGGGAGAGGGGGCTATCAAATATGGCGGACGAGATATCATTGTCTTTGGTCTTGATTGAACAGTAATAATATTATATTAAAGAAAACGCATTATTATTGTGAAGATGCAATTTCAGAACAAAGTTCTGTGAATTATTAAACAAATTTTATTAATCAATTAGAAAAGATATACGGAAAAATCAAATTAACTAAAAAATACATTAACTGCTGCCAGGATTCGAACCAACGGACCTCCATTCTATTCGGGGATGGCGCGTTGCCCAATTTCGCAACGGCAGTTTGGTAAGTTAACGAAAAATTTTCGACTTTAAATGTAGTCTCTTTTTAATTGATTAACATTTTTATTCCTTTTTTTAAAGCAATGTGCTTTTTATAATGCAATTAGTCACAAATGCCTTAGTGGATCTACCGCTACTCGCCAGATTTTTATTTTTTTTATTTTTTGGAAACATTTAATACTTCACCATGTGTGTTATATCGTTTTTATCATAATATATTATAATTTTATATATGTGTATCGTTACACAAACATAACTTTTATTAACGAAAACTGGCTACTTTTCGGGTAATCCTTCGAAACATTTTTACACTTTTGTTAACATTTTAGGTTACTTTAACGAAACAAATGTTTTTGAAAGAAACAAAGACAATATTATTACCTATCAAATAAAATTAAAAACAGAGGAATCCGTTCAGTATTTACCGAGATAAAGCGTAAAAGCGAAGGTACTCGTCCGACATCTTTGATTAATCCCCCTTCCCTCCTCCTCCACTTTGACGATAGATTTGTGTTCAAAACATCACAAGAAATTCATCGATACCGGTCGTAGGTTGAAGAGTTGCAGATAGAATTTTTTGCTTGTACTACAGTAAACCTCGTATTACGAAAGTAAATAAAAACTCTCCTGGGTATAAAATCAAGGAAGAGCAATAGTTGAAATTAACAATGGTGACAGATCTGACATCAGATCTAGCCACCTCATCTCTTCCCGGATGAGGTGAGCTGCAGACATTAACAGGTATCACAGAGATAAAGCAGTTAAAGAAACTAAATAGAATTTAATGTATAAAAGAAGGCAAAATATTTGTAAAAAAATGAGAACAAATTTTAAAGCATTAAGGTTATATATTATGTATATATCTTATAGAATATTTAGGAGTATAATTATTATAAAAATTAATAAATATACTCGCTGGTGAGAGCATTTTCGGGTGAATACAAGGATGGAAGATTGGATGAATGAATAAAAATAAGATGAATATGAATTGAGAATGATGAATATGGAATTAAATATAGATATGATGATGTAAAGAACGGATATAAACATGAATAAAAAAATGGACAAAAAGAGACGTCAGCGCCCGTCCCCAAAGGCAATATTTGTGTTTCTACGGAAGTCAATACATTTCTACTACTTAAAAATTTAGACTATTAATTACAATGTCTCACTTGTGTTATATTGGTACCTACTCATGTACAATCTTAGTTTAAGTACACAAACATCCAAATTCAATAACATAAGCCGAAACACCAAACCTCTATGTAGAAATAAAAACATCCCTCTGTAGATCTGGCTACATTCATTGTACAGACTCAGATTGTACTCGCAACACATCTGCGATGTTATTCATGGCTCATCTATAGGACTCCGCGATGGTACTCATGACTCATCTAGAGGACCTTGCGATTGCGAATAAAAAAAGTTGACAGCCCTGTTTGCGTCACAATCGGCGGCCAACGCAATTCTATTCAGCTCATCCAGGGGAACTTGGGGACCCAAGACATCTCGCAGACGCGCCAAGCAGTCATTGAGGCGAGTTCTGTCGATGGAGATCTCTTCCACACTACTGCATTCGGAATTTGAACCCTGGAAGTGATTTTATTTTTATTTTATTAGTCATATAATGAGAGGCGAAAAATACTCCATCCTTCAGCTCGTCATGAAGGGGAAGATTGAGGGTCGCAGAGGGGTCAGAAGGAGGCGGCATTCCTGGCTTCGAAACATCCGAGAGTGGACCGGGATAAGAAGCGTGGAAGAGCTGTTCCGCACTGCCCTGGACAGGGAAACTTTCTCCCAGATGATCGCCGACGTCGGGGGGACCCGACAGGGCACATGAAAAAGAAGTGATTTTATTGGTTCAGAATACATCGAGCACGCTTTCAATGTGCGGAAAGAATGAACTGATTATTCACAAAGCCAGACTAAAGTATATAATGGAATACTGTTGCCATCCGTAAATGTATGAAGTGAAGCCTGGAATTGGATAAAAGGACGAAAATATACTGAAAAATGCGTGCAAAATATTTTAACGAGAGTGAAGAATAAACAAATGAGAAGTGAATGTAATGCTGGCTGTAGCATGGCAGAAAAAAGTGTAACTGGTCTTCAGTGGATAGAAAAAAACTACTCACTCTTCTTGATTAAATTATCTATTATATTTATAGTACTCGAGTTTCGAAAGTAACAGAACCTCTCATCAACTGGCTAAGTATTAAACTACATATTAGGTCTATAATTATGAAACTGTCATTTTATATAGGAAATCCAAGCGTCGCATGGGAGTTTTTTCCAAAAATAATTATGACAACAGAGTCAAGTGCAAATTATGTGCCTGCAATTATAAACATATTGTTGAGTACCTGTCTCTTATTATTAGATAAATCTATAGTTTATCCTTGTCCTTCTTTATTTACATTATATATAAAATTTATTTGACTCAAGTTGATTGACTACGGAATTTGCGACATCGAGTCGAATATATGTAAGACATATCTGTACAGTAATATGACGTTAGTATATACCGATCTGGCAGTCTCACCTCTCAATTAGACACCGAATCAATTTAAGTCGAGTTACGACTCGAGTCACCCAACTTTTCAACCCGAGTTACTCGAGTCAGAAAAAATACGACTCGGCCCATCACCAATATTGTTGTTAAATTTTCGTTTTCTCAAACTAAACAAATGTATAACTTATTTTGAAAAAGAAATGTCATAGCTTTATATATAACATTAATTTTAATTTGGAATTTCAAGTCAAATGCAAGATATCGAACTTCAAACTAGCCAGTATTAGAAGACGACACTTTTTTCATTTTTTTTATTTAATTCGGTCATCCAACAGGGAGACATGATTGCTTGATAAGATGAAATACAAAAAAATAGTTAAGGACCTAATATAGACCTATATTATTATTAGTTTAAACCTTCACCTATCTATCGATGAGAAGTTCTGTCACCCTCGAAACTAAAGTAGTATAACATATAATTAAACTCAAGTTCATATTAAGGCTGAACATTCACTGCAAATGCATATTTTAGCATTTTTTTACAAAAATGTGGGTTTTTATTATTCATTTATATCAGAATGTATATTCTAGACAGAAATTTTTTAGGGCAATAACTTAGATAGAAACATTGTTCTTATATAAAAGTAATAAACTGAACATTATTCTCAATAATTAAGAAAATATAAGCATTAATCGACAGGCCGCAGCCAAAATCGTTTTTAGTGTCCCGGGCGGGACAATCTTTTAATGAATATTAAATGTACGCATAATGTTTTTTTTTGTATTTACTACTGCATTTGCAGTAAATGTCCAGCCTTAAGCATTAATTCGGAAAAACATTTACAAAAAATATTATGACTATTATCAGACCTGCACCAACAGCTGTGTTTAAAAAATATCAAACCTTTTTTCGGCAGAATCATATTTATTCGTACACATTAAATTTATTCTAATCTCTATCAAAGTAGTCCCTTTGGCAATTTACACACTTCCCCCAGCAGTCCTGCCGTTGTCGGAAACAAACTTCTGAAACACATATTTTGGAATGGCGTTCAGCTGGGCTGTCACATTCTGCATGATCTTGATTCAAATCTGGTCCCTTTCGGTGGCATTTTAAATCGGGGGATAGCTAAAAATCACACGGAGCCATGTCAAGAGAGTAGAGATCCTGACGAACCAGCCGAGAAAGCCTGAACGTATGAGAAGAATGATTTGTTTTTGCTCAGTCATTAGCAGCTTCGGCACACTCTTTTGAAGCCTAATCCCCAGTTAAAATTGAATGGACAAATTCAGTGCTTACCTCCACCTCGTTTACAAATTCTCTGACTGCGATGATCCTACATGACCACAGTCCGCATTTGTTCAATTACATTATTGTTTCGGCTTGTTTTGTTGAGGGGCTCCTGCGGTGTGCTATCCTTTGCTTTGAAGCAGCTGTACCAAACTTTATCCGAGAGATGCATCGGCCCCTAAAGCCAGTTGGATCTTGCGAATAGTTTTCCACTTGAGTATCACCAAGCTTTTGGCAAAATGTAATGCAATATCCGCTCAAATTAGTCCGTAATTTCACAAAAAAAGACAATCCGGGGGGCACTAACTACACTTCTTCACTCCGAGACTGGGGGGGAAAGTCGTGCGTGCCTACACAAAGGACAAACGATGGTCGGCTATTATTTAAACCAGGGTTCGATACATATACGCGGATATATATCATGATATATAACACGATATATATCACGATATTTATGGCTTGATTTTTATTTTTGATATATATCCAAAAAAACTTTCCGCGTTCGTTAATAGATGGCACTAGTTGTATTTTAAAAAATGCTAAGGATTGTTTTTTATAATATCTGCGGTCGTTAGATGGCTAGATGGCGCTACATATGTTTTAAAAAGTGCTACAAGTTATTTTTTTGATACCTGCGTTCATTACTAGATGGCGCTAGTTGTATTTTAAAAAGTATTACGGTTATTTTTTGGCTTAATTTGTTTCGTATAATCCATTTTTTATTTCACACAAAGAAACAACACTTAAACAAACATTAGAATGAGCAACTTTTATAACTTATATATGTATAATAATTTCATATATTAGCTTTTTTCAGTGTGCCATTCGTTTATTTAATAAATAATAATTCATGTACAAAATTATTTCGAGATTGTATCAATCGACGTGTGCAAAAAAGAAGAAAATAGTTTGGATATATATCCGATATATATCAAAAAATCCGATTTTTTGATTTTAAATATAAAAATAGGATTTTTTCGAAACCTGATTTAAACACAGTAATATATTACACTAGTCGTTCGTACCCGGCGTTGCACGGGTTAAGGATTAAGTTGAAAATAAACTTGTGAGGGGAAACACAGGTTATATTGTTTTGCAAAGCCTCTAATTAAAACAAAACGTTTCCATTTAATCAAGGCTGGGATGGATAGGATGTCTAGGAAAGAAATATGGCCTATTTTTTCCGTCGGGAATATGTATGCAAAATTTGGGTCGGATCGGTGAAGCGGTGTAGATTTGTATGGAAAATATGTCTGGGGGGGGATGGGTTGAGGGTGAAGGGGAAATGTCAACAATGTTATTCGCCGGGTCATAAAAAATAATGCAAATTTTGTGTCCGATCGGTCGAATGGTACAGATTTGCATTGAAAATATATAAGGGGGAGGGTAAGGGGTAAAAGGAAAGGAGGGAAATGTCCTCTATGTTACCCGCCGGGTCCTAAAGAATAAGTTTCCAGATTTTGAGTCTGAATGATTGAACGGTACAGATTTGCATTGAAAATATATTAGGGGTGGGAAAAGGGTAAAAGGGGAGGGAGGAAATGTCTCCTACGTTACCCGCCAGGTCCTAAAGCATAAGTATGCAAATTTGAGTCGAATCGGACTAACGGTGTAGATTTGTATAGAGAACAGACAGGTATGTATTGAGTTTTATAGGTATAGATAAATTCTGATGTGTGGAGATTCTGAAAAGAAGGCATATGCGGACCATCTTCACACTTGTTAGACCTTTAAGTAATAGTAAGTATGGAGTAACATTCGTATTGTTGATTTGTGTCTCAAAAAGGAAAGTTTAAGATAAAAATTGAATGAATTCACCAACATCGTCAATGGTAGTATTCTCTAGTAAGGCCTGCAATGCTTCCTGGTCCAATCCCTCTTCCCAGACTCTCGGTGCCATGGCTGCGGGGGCCCAGGCAGCCGCCGATGTGAGGATCTCCGCCTGCAGGGGTCGCGACAGATCCGAGAATTGTTCCCCGTCCATCATGCCAGCGCGAGATATTATATACCTGATGCAGGCATCCTACAAGCGCAATGTGAGTGTTTATTTCAAATATCAATAAAAGCAAAAAAAAAAAATAATAATTTTAGTATTTGTTTTAATCTACTTATATTCATTAATTGGAATTAATGAATATATTAATTACAATTACATGTTTCGGAAAAACGTTTCCATTCGGGGTGTTTTGTAAATGTCAAAATATCAAAATGAATGATTTCTTTTGTTTTCTTAATTAGTTAAAAAATTATTGTTAAATTAATATTCGTAAAGTTCTGATTACGTAATATCATCGGAAATTTTTTTAGAATTGGACTAGTAGTTAAATTTAGTTGATTATTAATAATATTTTGTTTATTTTTACATGCTTTACTAATTTTTAATGATTCTGAATTATTCAATTTCAGACCAAAATTAAATAATTAAATTAATAAAAGCAAGCACGTTATTTATCTCCAGAACTCTGGAGATAATAATAAGATAATGGAGAGATAATCTGCCAATAAGAAATAATGTTGTATTTATTAAGACAAATTAATTAATTAAAATGGGAAACGTGTATGGAAGTCTTTATAGGGTGCCTCAGGGCTTGCGGCCTGTATGAGCTTGCTTAAATTAACGCTTTATACAGTGCAACTTCGCAATTCCACTGTAAGTAAGAACATCCACACATTATCAAAGGAAGGCGTTTTGGGCCCACTGTCCAATCAAGGTGAGTGATACGTCATTGATTTGCTCTTTTTGAGCAGGCCATAAGTTTCTATGGCGATAGGCCGCAGTTCCTTGTCCATTTTTAAATATACCCCTCAGAAGATACTGTTTTTTTTAGCCCGAAACAATAAACATTAAAATATTTTGGTGATACTCCATCGATTTGTCTAACGCAGCTCTGTGAAGGTAGGTTACACATAATAAAATACATTTACTGTTTTTTTTTTTATTTATGGTTTTTGTGTTTAATTTGTAGAACTCCATATTTATTTTTAGCGAAATTTAAAATAAATTAAATTTTAATAAATATTATTATTAAGTTCTACGGGTTAAGTATTTTTATGTGTTACAGCTGTTTCGGCTTGTAAGGCCATTATCAAACAGTGGATATACCACGTACAAACGACTTATTTATACAATTTTAAGTTACCCCTTCCCATTTAGAGTAATTAGATATTTGTGGTGAAGCCCTGTAGTAATGTACGTTTTTTCCCGGGCACTTATCATTAAAGGTGCCTCCGTTAACGTTATGCTTAATTATCAAAATTCCCCGTTTTCTGCAAGTGTTATTTATAAATATTATTTTAATTTATGTCCTTAACCCCCCCTGGGCCGCCGTCGCATATATCCGACAGGCACAAAATAAATTATTTATCGACGGCCGCGTATCGAATTTGAAAAACGTAATTTTATCCCAATAGAGAAATCCTGTTGTGACCTGTCGTTCCATTTTCAACTCAAAAACATCACCGATTATATTTTAAATCAACAATCAAAACGGAAGTTTTTCTGCCGTCAAAATCGTATAGAGAAGTTGTAGATGTCGCCCCGATCGCGTGTTGTGCAATCGAAATTCAAATATTCCATCATCAAGGTCACGCGCAATGTGCGCGGGAAATACGATTTATTTTTTTCGATTTTCGATTTATTTGTACACGTATATACAAATATATACGATATGTTTTGCGATATTTGTCAGTTTTTGTTGGTTTATGATTCAATTGAATACTAATAGTGATTTATTAACAAAAATACACGCAATTTTGTTGCGTTTATTTGAAATATGTGTGTGTGTGAAAGTGTATCATATTTATGTGTTATGAGTGCGATGTCCCGTCGTGTGCCGTGCCGTGCAACAAAATATATCACACAGAAGAAGATTATTATTATTAATAGTAGTGTTGTCTCTAATAAACAAATAAAAAATAATTATTATTTTTCAGAAAATGTTGCGCTGGCAACATTATGGAAATTCAAAAAAAGATTATTTTTTTTACTTAAATGATAAAAAATCATTGCATTTTTACACTTACGATAAAATAGTATGAATGTGTGTGTTTTTTTTTTAATATACGCATGTTTTCATGGTTTTTTCGTAAAAAGAAAAATCACAAAAAATTCAGAAAATTTACGGCCCACAACAAGTTAATTATTGGTTTTTTAAAAATATTTAGAAGTGGAGAGAAGATCATTTTTTGTTGATTATTTAAAAGTTTAATATTTGGATCCTTTTTATATTTATTTATTTCTAGTTGCTCAAGTAAATTCATCCTAAAACTTTTTGTTTCTATATGTAAAGGTTTTGGTTCGTTATCACCTTGCGGGACGTGGTTTTCATTCAATAAATGGGCTGCAAATTTTGACTCTAAATTTTTATTTTTATAGCAGCGCATGTGTTCCGCGAATCTAGTTAAAAAAGACCTTCCCGTTTGTCCTATATATGTGGCATTGCAATCTTTATGATTACATGTTAATTTGTATATGCCACTGTTTTCTAATTTAGGTGTTTTGCTTTTAGAGCACTTTTAGAGCTAGATATTATACAGTGTTTTTACGACCTTTCTGGCCGACGTTTCGGATCCCATTGCAGGTTCTATCATCAAGGCTGATGTGTTGCTGTGAGTGTTGGTGTTGTGGTGCTAGAAAGGTCATAAAAACACGGCATAATACCGCAGAAGACACAAACCAGAAGATTATAATTTTTAATTACTTAACTCTTTTTATAGAACAGTATATATTTTTAACAATATTTTTATATGCTCTGAGAACACTGCTGGATTTTTTCAACAGAAGGATATTTATTAATTAAATTACATTTTTTAATACAATGAATTAAAATGTTTGTGCCTTACCCTCAGATTAACAGCATTATACTGATCAGCAACATTCAGATAATAAAACACGCTGTCTTTATCTAAGTGCCTGGTTGCCAGAGCTTTTTCACAGGCCTGTTTCATGACATCTAGTTCATACCGGTCGCCGAGCAAAACCAGCTCCAGCAGTTGCTCCGCAGTGGCGATTCTCGTATCCAGCTTCCCAGTGTACAAGTAAGCCAGCAGCTTGCGGAATAGGGCTGGTGTAGTGTCATGGATAACGATTCTCCTGAAGGGTTACATTATACTCAGTAATAGTACTTGAAAACAAGAAATAAATTTATATACGTGCAACAAAAATAATCAATAAATTGGCCACAGGCTGAAAATAACAAGATTGTTACCCAAATATTAGGTCCTTACATATGAAATTGGCATTTTTTGCCTTACTGGCAAATTTGAGCTCAAATATCTTCTCCTTGGTTATGAATTCCAAATCAAAATTTATACAGCTATTTACTCATGTATTTGTGTTTTGAAAATTATAATTCATTTGTTTTTTCCTCAATTGTTTTTTTCTTTGCGTCACTCAGTTTACAAAATGAAAAACTTGAAATATCGCGTTATTTACGAGTACGAGTTCCACCGTGGCACCAGTGGCTGCAGAACCGGCTCGAAGGATTAATGATGTGTATGGCGACGGTGCCGCAAAAGAAAACACAGTGCGTTTTTGGTTCCAACGTTTTCGTTCTGGAAATTTCGACCTGCAGAACAAGCCCCGTGGAAGGCCGGAGACCAAAGTTGATAATGAAGAATTGAAAGCTATTGTGGAAGCGGATCCATCGCAACCACATCCGAGTTAGCTGCAGGCTGCGGTGTTAGTGATAAAAATGTTTTAATCCACTTGAAGCAAATTGGTAAGGTGAAAAAGCTTGAAAGGTGGGTACCTCACGAATTGATTGAAGCAAATCAACAAACGCGCGTTGACTGCTGCGTTGCATTACTCAACCGGCACAATAATGAAGGGATTTTAATCTTAAATCTGGCCAGACGATTACGGCCGATGTCTATTGTCAGCAACTGCAAACCATGATGGAAAAGCTAGCTGCTAAACAACCGAGGCTGGTTAATCGCTCTAGGCCACTTCTGCTTCATGATAACGCTAGACCACACACTGCACAACAGACGGCTACCAAATTAGAGGAGCTTCAATTGGAATGTCTAAGACATCCACCGTACTCTCCGGACCTTGCCCCAACAGATTACCATTTTTTTCGAAATTTGGATAACTTCTTGCAAAGGAAAAAATTCAACTCCGATGGGGCAGTCCAAACCGCCTTCAAAGATTTTATTGATTCCCGTCCGAATGGTTTTTTTAGTAAAGGGATCGATGAACTACCTATGAGATGGCAAAAGTGCATAGATAGCAATGGTACAAACTTTGATTAAATAAAAATATTATAATAAAAAAAAATCGGCTTTATGTTCCTCCCATACTAAACGCCAATTTCATATGTAAGGACCTAATACAAGATCTAACTTTTTATCAAACAAGCTTTCTCCAATTTTGAATCACTCTCTTCTTCGCAAGATAAAGAAAAATGTTTTATGCGCAAAATATTTTGATGAAAACGAAAATAAAATTTATTTAAGAGCTTGGGTAGAGATAATAAATTGGAAAATAAATAGCCATACTCAAACGAGTACTTCATGACAATCGCATTTTTCATCTTCTACTTTATCAAATTTCTAAAGCACGCCTAAGAGAAATTACGTCATATGTAACTTAATCTAAAGTAGCGAAAGAAATTTTGAATTTCAACGGAAAAATTTAATTTATAAGAATCGATCTAATTGAAGAGTTAAAGTTGTTATTAAGATCGTTAGACATATTTAACTGTAAATAGTTACGGATATTTTATACGAACCGTATGTTTTTCCGAGAAACGATTCTCGACGTTTCGTTAGATGCTTATTCAACTTCATCAGGAGGACGACCTTTACTCGCGGAGGTAGAGGGCGGACTGATCACTGCTTTCGGGGCCGCAAATTATATGCACTTTTTTGTGGAGTGTTCACTTCTTCTACAATAGAGGTCGCCAGCGTGCAATATGTAATAGTTACTCCGCGGGTAAAGGTCGTCCTCCTGATGACGTTGAATAAGCATTCAACGAAACGTCGAGAATCGTTTCTCGGAAAAACATACGGTTCGTATAAAATACCGCAACTATTTACAGTTAAATACGATATGATAGTTTCATAAATTCTATGGTACTCGTTTTAGAAATTCGACATTCTATACTTCTATATATATATTTATCAATACCGCTCTGTCGTTAAATCTAACGTTCTCCATATTTATTATTTTGTTCCATCACAGCATTTTATTTCTAAGTCTGAATTTTTCTTTCCAAAGCAAACATTTAACCGACTTGATTTCCTTTCATACAGTTATAATAAATGATAATTTTTTATAGTAAGTAATATTTCTGGTTTATTTTGTGATTAAATTGATTACATTGACTTTCGTATTTTTGTTTGTACAGCCAATATTATTTTTCCTAAGGAAATACTTTCTTGCAAGAGGGTCATGATTTATTTTTTATTTTCTATTAACAAACTGAAATAATACTTAGAAAGTGGACATGGACTGAAATTTCCTTATAATCGTAAAATAACGAGGCATGTGATTTTTCTCAAGTTTGCAGGAGAGCAGTTTGAAGTTTTATTTAGACACATTACATCATAGCTCGATAACTACAAAAGATTTTCCTTTGAAAATTGGGTTAGTTATTTAAAGTTGATACCTTTCAAACCTCAAATATAGTCAGCGCAGCACAACGACGTTTTTACACACGCTGCATTGTTCTACGATCGCAAATCAGAACCGTCGTTATACCACAGTATACTAAGAACAGTAATACGTCTTCATACAAACTGGCGGCTACCCATTAGAATGTGTGCGTGCGTGCTCGGCGCCGTGACGCACGCACTGTGACGCACACATTGACATAGAATATGGGGGCACAAGGCGGCGGCAGCAAGGGCCGTGCCTTCGGTGCCATTCGCGCTCGCAGCCGCCGCTTTAGAAAAAAAATGCGCTTCCTGAAAAAAATGCCTTTTTATATTTGTGGTGCTTTACTAAAAAGGTGTGTTGATTATCACAAAGACTGTAAGTTTTTAAATGTCTACGTTGATGTTAATCAGCGTTCTTGCAATTTAAGTGCAGAAACTAGGTATACTAATTACAAAAAAAATCGGGTTTCGTGTCTACCTTATGCGTCGGAATCTCAGACGCTACGATTTAAAAGAAAGGGAGTGAAAATAAAGTGACAACCCTAGCGTCAATGCAAGAGTAGGCTAATAACTCGCCGACAGGCCGGAGATAAACTACTGTTCTGGGTGTACTGTGGTTACACCGACTACCGCATAGTATATTTGTTTTAAGAAATGTATGTTAAATACGCTACGTACAGAAATGAAAATATGCATTAGCTTCCTGATTTTGTTTGCTATAAGTTCAGTGTGTTTATTCTACTTAAAAAATTGGTCCAAAATAACCCCGGATATTTGAACATACATTAACAAAGCTCACTCAATGTTCAATGTGAAGGAGATAGGGTATACAATATTTTAAATCTAAGGAAAGACGAAACTCTCCTTCGACCATATCCTATCTGCATGTGTCCTTTATTTAAATCTGGCTAGACTTTCAAAGTGCTCACCCTCGCGCGTGGAGTATCATGGGAAGATGTTAACTGCAGTTCCGAGTGCTTTAGGGACAAGAAATCTACCATTTATATTCAGTGGACCTCTTCAGCGACGCCTGCCGGGAGCGACGCCATAAAACAGGGGTAGTTTTGAAAATCTAAAGAACTAATTCACAAGAGGAACCTTCAACACTATTGTTATCTATACTTTTATATCCATAGATGTAAATAAAATCTCGTTAGAAGTAGGTGCTGATAATAACAAAGTTTATCCATTTTCTATGAGTCTGCGAGTAGGTAAGAGTACGCGCGAATGATCACATGGATGTGCGCGTATGGCGACGTCTGTCCGGAGAGAATGCTTGTTGAAGAGTAAACAATACTTGCTGTGTGACAATTGTGTGTAATAAATTCCGTCACTGTACCTCAGTTTTATTATTATTACGGTGTAACAGAATCATTCATCCAACCTAAGGAAATTTCCGTCTTCTTCTTTAGATAAGTGCACACTGACTGTGAAGAATGATTAAGGCATATAAATACATAAAATAATATCATCAACAATCAAATACAATCTTGCATTTTCCCCTGCACAATGCTTCCTCTCTTCCACCACCTAGATACCCCCTCCACTTCCACTGAACCCGCAACCCACACCCCGGACACACACTTCAGTCTACACTCACCTGAAAAAGGAAACGGACCTTTCCGAAACATGTTTTAGTTATATTCTTATATCAAATAAATACACAACTCATATGAAACAAGGTCTGCATGTTAAATATATATACAACTTCAAAAAATTTAATAGATATGGTAGTATATCATGTCTATAATTGCTGTATGACATCCCAATATTGCTATTCTGAAAATAGCAATATTGAGATGTCACATCATTATCCATCGTCGTACTTAAGTAAGAAGATTAGTATATATTCACTATCTCTCTTAAAGTAAAAACCTTTATTTGCGATGTCCGATTTCTCCGGTCTGGTCTGACAGCTGCCCTTCGCCGGAAACGTAACGTCACAATTCTCATGTTTCATGATAAAATTACATGAAATAAGTACTAATGCTGTGTTTAAAGCTTTTAGAAAAAATATTATTTCATATGCACTTATTAATTTCTTCTCCCACAGCTAGAGTCCTGAGGTAAAATTATGGCAAAATTGTCCTTATTACGTTGGACCA
Source organism: Agrypnia vestita (assembly GCA_016648135.1). Classification (NCBI taxonomy): domain Eukaryota; kingdom Metazoa; phylum Arthropoda; class Insecta; order Trichoptera; family Phryganeidae; genus Agrypnia; species Agrypnia vestita. Next base: position 31,368 of record JADDOH010001977.1, on the reverse strand, counting down.
TAGAAAAGAGAAATTTTGTTGAACTTAATTTATATTTGAAGTTTGACGAATAACCGTCGTGTACTTCTTTCTCCCTCTGACTACACCACCGACGTATTCCTACGTCTCGTTTATTTTTTATTTTAATTTTCATCTATTAAGTGTTGGGATAAAGATCTGACATCCCAATATTGTTATTTTAAGAATAGCACAGATAGAAAAAAAGCATAGTCTCACGAGATATATAACATATATCTAGATTAACGATGTCCCCTTGGGGATAAAATCCAGTATTGTGTTCTTGAAAATTTTAAACATACTCAAAATATTCTGAAAAAAATATATGGACCTGTCACATACTCGCAAACTGACTTTAAAAAGTGTTTCTCCCTTATTAGTTTCTGTTGTTAGCAAAATAATTAATTTTATTCAAAATAAGTCAAGCCCACGAAACGTAGATTGCCAAGGCTTTAGGGATAGTAACGAGAGATTAATGAAACACTAATCGTAGTATGGTAACAGAACCTTTCGTTAGTAATTAAGGATTAAACGAAGGCGAAGAATTGTCGGTATTTTGTGTCGAAAGATAATCGCCGATTATTATTATTATTTATTAATAAAACGATTAGTGTTCGAAGTGTAGCAATAACGAAAAAAGCGAAAAGCGAGTAATAAACCTAAAAGTAAAGCGTATTAATAATTTAAAAAAAATTACTGCCAACGACGTTGTCAACTTCTTCAATTAACTTCCTGGTCACCCGATTACGTAGTTCTCACGAGGGTAGTAATATTCAACGAAAGTTTCTTAAATATCTGACATATCAACAAGGTTTAAGCAATTCGCTCGATATATACAAGAAAAGCGAGAATTTTAACATAATCTTTTTAGAAAAGAGACAAAAATTACTGAACCAATGATAGAAATAAAATAATAAACAAAAAACTGGAAACTTAAAGGGATGTTTCTCTTCTAAATAAGAAAATTAACCGGTCGGGTGCCAGAGCGCAGATCTGCGCTCCCTAGACACGTATGCGAATTCGGCCTATTTTACCTGCATTTATGGGTTTTTAAAGCTTATAATTAGTTATATCTCAAGTTTTTGAATGAATGAATGTGTTCTATTTGTCAAGCAATCTCATTTTCCATGCAAACCGGACAAAAAATCATTCCAAATGTCGTCTTTGAATCGCGCATTAATTGTGTTATATATCTGTTAAAAAAGTGTTATTTTTAAATAAAAAATTGTAAATATTAAGTATTTTTATAATCTTTGATATATTTAGAAAGAAAATATTGAAATACAATATCTTTAGTGTAATTGCATCCATGGTTTTATTCGATAAACATGTGCGTACATTTCTGATAGTAAATTTCGATACTTATTTTCATAATGATAAATCAGTAATTATTGAAATATAAGTAATTATTGAAGCCTGTATACTGAGAAACCTGAAAGTGCAACTTCTTAGCGATTATTTTTGATTTTTACATGAATATTACTATCACAAAAAGGTATCTAAAAACAGTAATCGTGCGCGGCATACGACCGGTTAAATTCTTCTTTTGGTGATGGGGAATGTTGCATCTCAGTCATGTGTAGGATTACTACGGAAATGGCCACGAAGCGACCATACTGTTTTTTTTAAGAAAATAAAAGTTTAATATATATTCTTATAAGTGCCAATAAACAAATAAATAAATCACCTCCTTCTAAAATATCAACCAGTTCTTATCTAAGTTTCAGGACCGAGCAACCTGTGAATACTCTCGTAAACGTGCTTAAACATCCCTGTACGATCAAAGAGTTCTCCAAAACTAGTTCAGACTAATATAGGCTTTTTTCGCCACTACCTAGAAAGATCAACCACTAAAACGAGATTTCATCCTGAAACGACAACCTAGATGTATTATTCAAGACTCAGGCTCGGTTCAAAAGCGGAATATTGATAAACTAAGTTGGCCGCCGCTAGAGCGTGCTATAAAGATTAACCACATACGAAACTCTGAACATTCAGTGATGCCTCGAGGACCGCTCCTTTTTGTACTGGAAGCCGAGCACTCCACACTCGCGAGGGGATACTGTGCCTCGTATATGTTGTCGATCTCTAAAACATTTCATAATATATTTGTTGATTTGCGTCACTCTTAATTTTGTTATGGATATTATTTTTAAATTCTTAAATCGGTTCTAGGACACCTCCTCCCTCGACCCAAGCCACATTTAAATCTTCCTGAATATGTATCCCTTGCGAAAAATCTCCTCACAATATACACCCGCCTTATGTTAAATAAGTAAAACTTTACCTAACCTAATCTAACCAAACCTAAACTAAACTTACAAAACCTATCTGATTATTTTTATATGTGGCGGGGGTTAATTGTCAAGGGGATTCTTGTGAGTGGTTTGTGTCAAGAGGGTGAACACATAAGTCCATTGGGTGTGTGTCTTGATACCCCTAAATTATAGAAAATGTATTGCGTAACCATGTTGTCTTCAAAAGTTTCGTACTGTATTAATTTGTACTTTATATTCTAATTTCAATGTCTGATAATTTCGTTTACCAAATCGCAGTGAAACAGAAAGGAAATGGAACACTCTCTTAGTGGTGAGTTTGGCTACCATCTTTGTGTCTTTATCCTCTTTTCGCCTCCCCCTATAAGAACATGGACTTTATAAAATATAATATAATCACTCCTCCACACCCCCATCCCGTAATCCTTTACGTATTTTGAAAATCTTATCCCTAGATTTACGGCGATTCGCGTCGGGAACAGATGGTCTGTTAGTTATAAAGTTTATGTATATATTCACGTGTTAACCTAACCGAAGAATAACCTAACCTAAGCTAACCTAAGCTAACCTAAGCTAACCTAAGCTAACCTAAGCTAACCTAAGCTAACCTAAGCTAACCTAAGCTAACCTAAGCTAACCTAAGCTAACCTAAGCTAACCTAAGCTAACCTAAGCTAACCTAAGCTAACCTAACCTAACCTAAGCTAACCTAACCTAACCTAAGCTAACCTAACCTAACCGAAGAATGGACGAAATCAAAAAAACTGTAACTTGACTTAGCCGTACAAATGGTAGGAGAGTGATTTGCAAACTAAACCACAAAGGAGATAGATGTCGTTCTATTGAGAGTTTGGTTATGGACTTCATCTTTCAAGAAATACTAATTATAGATTTTTTTAATGAATTGTAAACGTTCAGAAATTATCTTTTTGTCCTGAAAAAGCATTTTCTCTCCTGACTAATAAACCGTCAAATTACCAGCCGTTATTTAATCCTTATTGCCTTTTGATTATCTGGGCAGCCCTCAGATCCTTTCCGCTAATCAGGATTTAGTGTTCGGGAACAATTATCTTCCCGTTTGTTTTCCGACACCATTCTCCTAGAGCCTTAGCGATTAGCCAAGACGAAACGATATTTTATTCATATCCAGTACATTTATATCATAGTTGTAGTGTATTCACTTCCTGAGTATATTATAGTCTCTTTAGAACAAGGAAGAAATTGATCTGGTACAGTAATTATAACTTTTATTCACAACCAATATCTCTCCGTGCGATCGCCAGAGACCCAATGGCGCCGCCCGTTTCTCCCGCTTCCTACCGCATACATTCGTCTCTTTCACAATAGTTTTTTCTGTTTATTTAGTCTAGGGTGATTTGAGGTTATAATGCAAGCGTGCCACAAAACGGGTCGACCAATCGCAGGACTAATCTAGTACCTGAAAGAGAAGAAGTCTGAAGTGCAGGTGGTAGGTACATACATAGTTCACACAGTTCACCTATTCATTTCTTCTTTGTTAAATTCGAGTTTACTCAAATTTAACTTAATTTACCACAGATAACTTTGTATTGTAAATGCATCTATCTTGCATTGCACTTGCACTTGCATCTATAATTGCATTTATTTACTTATATGTCTTTCTTTAGTTAATAGTATAATGTTAACAATAACTAAGATTTACCGTGGATATTTTCAGTTTCATACAACAATTCTAGTTAGACTAATGTATTAATTTATATAATGTATTTATCTAATTTAAATTTTTATTGTATTAATTTAATTAAAATATTTGTATTGTATTAATCTAATTAAAAATTTTATAATGTACTAATTTACTTGAACTCTAAATCATTAATTAATTATATATACTAATGAGTACCTATAGTCGAATATTGTGTTTTAAAATGAAATATATAACTTGCCCGAAAACAGGCCAGCCTAGTTGGGTAGTTACATATTTTATTATATGATTGTATTTATTTATTTATTTAACGCCCTTATGGGCTTTTACAATATACAGAATATTTTTTTTAAAAATAACATAAGACAGTTAAAATAAAATACAGTTAAAAGTTACAATAATAATAGTTAAAAGGTAATAATAACGATAATAATAATACAGAAAACCATAAGAAAAACATAAGAAAAACATAAAAACATAAGATAAAATAATAATAAAGTTAAAGGTACAAATAATAATAGTTAAAGGTAAAATAGAAATAAAAATTGTATGATAAATTATTATTGTATAATTATATTTGTAATGCAATTTAACGTAATGTTATGTTAAATAAATAAATAAAAAATTCTGTGATGTGACATCCTTGTTAAAGATGTTGATATTTATTTGTTTTTTTCACATTTTCTGGTAGACTACTATATTTCTTTAGTTCTTTGTAATGTAAACATTTTTAAGTAATTCTTTTCTTTCTATTTCGAATTCTTATTTCGTTAGAATTTCTTGTATTATGTCCATAAACATCTATGTCATTTATCTATTATAGTATGTTGGAAGTATATAAGTTATTAAAAAAATCTCTTTGAAATTCATTGCGTGTGGCTTTAGTTCTTATTTTACCTTGTTTAACCTGTTAACATCTTAGTTTCATCCTCTTCTCTTAACAATGATTCTCTTTGCTCTGTTTTGTTGAATTTGCTTTTTTATGTTAATAATGGAGCAATATTATAATAAAAACAATCTTTAGTTTTCGTTCACTTTCATAAACCTTCTCTGCTTCACGAAACTAAGAGAAAAAACTACCGATCAAAAATATGGATACTCGTAAAGTTTTTTAATAATACGCGATATTGCGATTTTTTTAGTCCCTCCAATATCCCAATAAAATAGTGTTCGTAAGTACGCGATTATTTTTTTATGCCGCGCAACTGACCGGGGGTGGTTTTTCCGGAGCCGATGGCAGGGGTTAAATTTTTACCAAACTCGTACAGGAGGAGGGGTGATATTAAATTTTTGCGGCCGCTGTATTTTAAGGGTAGTGAGTACTCTCTTTTCGTAGCAGTAGCCACTCGCCAATTAGGGGAATGTTGACCTATTTTCATTGCGAATTTGATGGAAGTGAATGTGTGGTAATTAATTTAAATATTTCCGATGTTGCGTTAACTTTGTGATTGGACACAATTATTAATTTTAATCAAACAGCTTTGTATTAACCACTTAACTAGTAACTCTACGTCTACCGGTTTCGATATTGAATCTTCTGTACTGTGATATATAGAGTAAAGGAATACATTAGATGTCTCAATAACAATAACTTGTCTGAATTCGCGAACTAACTTTTGGAAACAGGCCACACGTTTAAAAAAATGCCTGAATAGTAAAGCCAATAGAATTAACAACCAGATAAATTTTATGAATAGCCCTTTACTTGGACATATACCCCATTTCGGCGTCCAAATCTCAATTACCCCTACCATAGCTGTAGCAACGTCCCTGTTCAAAAATTGATTTGTTTGCTAAAATAGATAATGGATAGTTAGTTTGCGTCCCTCCTGATGAAGATACAGTGGTATCGAAACCGGTAGACATAAAGTTACTAGTTAAGTGGTTAATACAAAGTACAATTAATAATTCTTTAAAACTTCATAGTTATTTTATTGTATGTAGGTATGCAAGAAATAACAGAGCTGGTCTACAATACTATACAAAAGGTAGATTCCCCCGTAAATTATGAGCAGAAACTATTCAAGAAACATTGTTCTAGTATCAATATTTGTAAAGGTAAGCGACTTCAAAGATTTTTTTTCAATACTTCTGACTAATTTTCTGTTCAAAGGGAGGACCATCAATAAAGTAGTAAAAGCGAATTTAAAATTAATTCGCTTTTGATACAAGTCGAACAGATTGATTACATCCTTTCAGAAATTTGAAATGGAAGTTTTTTTGCAAGATTGCATTTGACTTGTATTTAAAGTGAATGAATTTTTACTATTTAAAAAAAGTTTTTGTAATGCTAGTCCAATGTTTTGCAGAAAATAAGTCAGAAATATTGTTTAAAAATATATAAACTTTGAAATCGTTTACCTCTGTAAGTATTGATATTAGGACATTGTTGTTCGAATATTTTCGACTTGTAATTTAGTCAGGAATTTACCGGAAAAGTATTGTGGACTAGCTCTGTTATACCATGTATTAAAATTATTTTTAATAAATAATTTTCAATTTAAGAAATAAACTGTGCAGATAGCGATAGTACTTACACAGGCCTAATTGCGAGAAACCTAAATGCTATTTGTTCCATATAAAATAATAATGCTGTGAATTTTCTAAACATGTAATTGAAACTAACTATTCTTTCAAGCCATAAATGAAAATAAAAGGAACAACTTTACCTTACATTTTACCTTTATTGTTCGTATTCCTAGACAAAGCTCCTCTACATGAACAAGTCGACAGCACATTATATTTAAGTTTGTTTTTAGGTTTTCACGACAGTCCAGAATCATCTGGTTTATGTTTCATGCCAATGTTTCGGATTCCATTGCAGGGTTCGCCAACATGCAATCAAATCTGAAACGTCGCCGATAAAGGTCTAAAAATACGGATTAAAAACAGAAAACGCCAAGCAGAAAAAAAGTCAATTTCATGGTTTTGAAAAATAATTTTCTTTATGGCCTCACTTGCGAAATGGCGGTATCTAAATTCGCAGAATCAGTCCTATCTATTCAGTTTTTACATGGAGTGGAAAAAACTCACCACATTAAGCAGAGCTGTGTTTAACACCAGGAATGATTACAGCACAATCTGAAACAAAAAGACAAAAAAAAAATTAAAGAAAAAGGTTGTATTTTTACATTTTAAACAGGTTATATTTATTTGTTCGAAAATATAACAGACACAGGTTATTGATATATACGAATACCTAATAGCATGAGTTATCAGAATTGAAGATATTGAATAAACAAATTATAAAAGTATAAACAATAAGATGAACAAAAATAAATGACAAGAAGAGTAGCAATATAATGGAAAAGTAAATATAATGAAGTAATGAAAATAAGTGATAATAAGAGAATGCTGGCTGTAGATAGAATAAAGGTTCGCTAATAGGGTTAAGTTATGCTTCGCAATATTCAAGGCTATTCACAACATGGCCCCTCCAATACAATACCCTCCAATAAAAACATATAATTGACTAAACACATTTCTAAATGCGTATGTAGTTATATACTGTACCTATCTCGTGCGGCAAAAATCAACAATACATAAATGTATATACATTATCTTTACTTGTATTTAATAATTAATAAATATATAGGTATTACCTTTTTTAGATTTTGATTTTAATTTCTGTTGTTGCTCTATTGATATTTTTACTCCCTTTCTTTTAACTCGTAGCGTCTGCTTGCTTGTTTGCTTGACGAAAAAACTTTGGATCGATTTTTAATCATTTTTCCGTGATCAAATGAAACTGAAACTGAAACTTTGCAGGCTGACTCGTGGGGACGATATAAATGATCTAAAACATTTCCGTTAAAAGAAATTAATAGGTAAAGTATAATTTTGGATTTTTAGAAATTTTAATGGTGCTTTCAAATTGGAATCATTACAGAAAAGTTTGCGGCAGCCTGATGACGTCACGGAATATTAAATTTGAATTACTCCGTCGGTATAATAGGTACTTCACTACGAATTTCGAAAATTGATGACAATTGGTTCACAGATGACAGCAAAATTCGTTTTTTTGGGAAGAAATCAAATTATAATTTATTTCTTTTAGATTTCTGCTGCATTATTCAAATCTGATTCAGACGATTTTAAATAATTTGACGCTGGAAATTTATAACGTGCTATATTGCTGATAATTGAATATATCAGAATCTTGAGTAAATTGACTGAGAAATGTTAAGAATTTAATCTTCAAAGCATGAAGTGTCTTATCAAAGCTCGAAACATCTGACATTTTAGAAATATATTAAATTGCTGTAAGTTTAGTGTTATGTTATATGTTTCAATTCGTCTTTAATTGTTAAAATTTTCACTCGCCAAAAGGAATGTAAGAGGAAATAAAACGAAAAGAAAATTCAAATGGTGATAAAGAGATAGTTTTAGAGATTTTTGACATAGATATTTTTCTAGACATGTATCATTTTCAGTCAATCAATTATTTAATTACGTGATGGTAAACTTAATTTACAAAGAAAGGGAGTAAAATAAAAAATTGTTGTTTTTTTGTTATTTTTATCTGCATACACTACGGTTGTGTGGCATCCTAATTGGGAATAGTCCAGCACTAGCTTCGCACAGAGTTGCGCAAATGTTCGATTTTGACAGCGATGACTTCAGAACAACAATATTGACGTCGGAGAGGAATTCTAATTCATGCACCCAACGTAAACACCAATACCCAATAATTCACGTTGGGCAAACTGCTTGCGGACATCTCCAGCCCCCTGCAACTGGGCAAATGTTTGCCGTCCCTGTGAAGAGGGCATCTGACGTTCCGGTTCAAACGCGGCCTGAAACGCGCCCGGGAGAGTCTGAATTGAAATATCCGTCTCGCAGGACGCAATGCCGGGATAAACAACCGCCCGGGAGCCGGGAGCGCTCATCCCGGCAGAGCAAATAAATGACGCGCTCAAAGGTTATTGCTGAGCCGCTGATTGAAACTGCGATCGCGGCGTCGCGAAACGCAGGGGCAGGCAGATGATCAGGCTTGTTGAGTCAAAGAGCGATCTTTTGATTTATAAATATTATTATTATTATTATTATTATTATTATTATTATTATTATTATTATTATTATTATTGATAATGGGCAGGCAGCTTAAGCTGATAGGCCCATATCACTGTCTCTCATTTGAATATCCAGCCTATTCTTAAATTGGTTGACACTGGCTGCAGACACAACGCCCTCAGGCAAACTGTTCCACATATTGACCACTCTATTGCTTAATGCATGCTTTCTTGGGTTACACGAATAGGCTTCGAAAGTTTACATATGCATCTGTAACAAAATGGAAAGCAGAAGAAATAGCGCACTGCTGGATCTAGAACGGCCTATAGCTATCTAGAGTTGTCTACAATATTCGAGAAACGCCTGGAACAATCTAGAAGCGACGAGAACCTTATCATAATCACTAGAAAGGAATAGGAGGTTCCAAAACAAACAGCATTAGGGTATAAATAGCGTGACTGAGCCTCGGCGCGGGAAGTAAGTTTTGACAACTCATTCGATGTGTAGTGAGTCATGAGACGACGGGAAATAATCGGGCGAGTATTTGCCGATAGTGGCGAAATAAATAAGGGCGACATCTATGTGCGAGAATTGAATATCCTACGAGCGAAAAATAAAGTGTTTCCAGCGATACGAGTGATATATTGCAAAATTGTGTGATGTAAAGAATAGCGTTAGGTTAAATTCGTGCTAAGTTATCTTAAATTAATTAATCACTAATAAATAAATCGCTAATTAATTTCAAGCGTTTTCATTTGTCTCCCAAAGTAATGATAATACCCATACTAGAGGTTTTCACACGGATAATCGAAAAATATTAGAAATTTTAAAGAGTTAATAAAACACATATAAACAAATAAGTGTTGTAAATAACTGTTTAAACCTGTTTTCATTGTAATTTCTTTGTGCCTACTTAAGGGCTTAGACCACCCTAGGAGAATAAAATTTAAGGTACCTCAGTATTTAATTATTAAATTATTGTAAAATTTAAAAAAAAATACTGCGTCGTGTCTATTTCCTCCTTCGTGATAGATTGGAGTCTTTTTCATTCAATTTTTAATAGAAAATATCACTTTAAGTTAAATGTCAACAGTTAAGACAATAGGTTACATCAAAGTTTGCACTTTTTAAATATTTCTAACCCATCTTCTATATCGTGAAAGTACACAACTTATATCGAATATTAAAAATTCCTTCGCTTTGTACAAGTCAAATAAAATGTCTATATTTAAATATTTTTTTTTTCTATATTAAGTATAGTGTCATATTTTGACTCAAGATGTATAAAGAGGTCAAGTATAAAATGTGGCAACCCATTATATATAGTGAGAATGAGTAAATACTCATGGTAGGCATATTAATTTTAATTTATTTCGGATGACTCTAGACTTAAATAATTGAGGTTACAAAGCGAAATGCATGTAAAAGGTCGAACCTTGACTTGAATTTGACCTTTGATTGGTCTTCCTCTTTAGGGTACATCCGTGGTACAAGCCCTAGATCACCGTGAGAATATTTTGAACATTTTTCAATTAAATACCTGATTATATTTCCAGCCGAGTGTTGCAGAACCTGTGCTTTTGGCCTTAGGCACAACGAAAGCCTTACACCGCGGACGTATTCATCGTCCACTATCTGAGCGCTCGATCTATTCCTTTGAAGGCTTACTTCGCTTAGTGCAGCCTTGGGGCGAGCGCGAGGGGTTGTTCTCGCTGCGGGGTTTGCGGAGGCATTTTCCGACAAGAGGTGTTACTTTAACGAATCAGGTGGTTGGTTACCGAGAAATGCCAACACCGGTTATGATCGGTTAATTGCTATAACGGTTTAGCGCTAATAACTCTTAAAACTAATTCATCGGCTGTGTATATTCACATATTAATTTAGATCATTCGAGTAGGTACACTAACTTAAATGCAAAGAGTAAATATCGACTCTAGACCGTTATTTTTAAACTGTGGACTAGTGTTGATCTCTATATAATAACTGTTATTTGAGTCATTGAGTTTCAAAACTTACAAAACCACAATTTTTTTAGATTTGAATGAATGATCTTCTGTTATGAATGTTGATTCTCTTAGCTCATTTCTACATTTTAGTATCGATCTGAAGTTATTTCTTATTAGGATATTGATATAAATTACAAAATGTTGTTATTGATGGAGAGAAAGCGGAAATTTGGAGAATGAGGCAAAACATTTTCTACTTTTAAGTCTTAATATTACCCAGTGTACAAAATCACCTCGGTAGGAAACTCTAACCATTCTTTGGGGAGCTCATTAACAAATTTCACACATAAAACATTGATTTATTAATTAAGATGGATTAACTGATTAATTAGTTATATGTCAGATTCATGTACTGTCATCGAGAATACGTTCGAGTGCAAAATTTCACCTGATTGGACATTGGAAAGCGTGTGAAATATCAATTACAAGATTCTAAAAATGTAAAATACACAAAAAATATGTCCATGTTAAATTTTTACTCCCGCGTGAATCAAAACCCGATAGTTCCAGTGCGACTGTAGAAAAAAAATGGTTCGCGGTGACTCACATATGGAGAATCACGAGTCGATGGATATTTAGATAACTCAAAACCAGAAACTATCAAAGATAATTGCCCTAATAAATTCTAACCTAAGATGTTTATTTAATTTTTTTATACTACCTTAGTAGGCCACATTCATAGATTTAATGTCGTCGGTGAATTGTATCGCGTTTGGTCATAATATTTGAGTTGTTATAAATCGTAAACTATTGCGCTGTGGTTAAAATCATGTACTGGTACTATAGGTCGACCACAATCAAAAGACTATTCCCTAGCTTTGTCCGGTAAGAAGAAAGCGGGGGAAAGTTGCCTGGCAAGCCCGTATTACAAACCTCAATATGATATTCGAAATGAATTTTATATTGCATCGTAACAACATATATATGCCCTTAAGGTGAGTATTAAGCGCCCTTGAGGTGAGTATTCGCGAAAACGGCGCTATATAAGTTATCCAATTATTATTATTATTATTGTTATTATATTTTTTGCGCACATTCTTTTGAATGCGGTTTAGCTATAGACATCTTTATGTACTCTCAAGAATATTGTAAAGTCCATTTTCTTTCAAATTATGCGGAGAATACTTATACATATTACAAAACCATCAAATAAATATCTGAAAGTAGTTCTGAAAATATGTCGCAAATTCAATTTCAACGCTGTCCTTAAACCTCGTGTAAGGATTCCAAGCTGTCACTTTGTATTCTCCTTGAGGAACGGGGCTAACTGGTCGGGGAGGGTAGTTATTTTTTACAGTTTTCATCCTCCCACCTGTCACGGCTGTGGGCAAATCATGAAACACTGCGCCCGTGTCCCTCGTTTAAAAAAATCCCCGAAAGGGGTAGGTTGGCAGGAGGGTAGTTCTGCGAAGGGCGCGCAGAAAGGGTGAAAGTCAAATGTTTACATTTGTGTTATTTATACCTGAAATATTACGCATGTTAGACACAAAAATGGGATCAAAAGAACAATCCTTATGGTCGAGGGAAGACTGAAAATGTTTCAGGCTCGAGTCTATGTTGACCCTTTATTTATATCCCGAAAATTGGGAAATCGCATAATGGTGTTAAAAAGTACACTGCGCCAGAGAAACTAGAGAGCAGAATAGGGCTGATGAAATGACCGAGAATAGAAGAAGGAGGAAAGAAAATGAGGAATATCCATCCCCTGCCGGATGCACTGGAAAATTTGTGGAAGGGTGTGGAGTTAGAGAGTAGAGCTCTTCCGCCACGCTCGAATACATCTGATAAACATGAGCTATATAAAATTGAACTATGATGTTGATAAGAAAATGTGTGAATATGGACCGGATGTAAGAGTGTATTTGTGCAATCGTATTGTGGGAATATTTGAAAATGTATGAAGGATTGAGGAGATGAACACATAGACGTTAGGTCACATCGATTCGACACGCGTAGTTGCAGATGACACAAGAATCAAAGAATTACTTCACAGTAATAGAACACTTTATAAGCAAATGGTTTAAAATGTACATGCAGTGTATCTTTATTTATTTATTTACTCTTCAACTGGCCAAGATGCCCAATCACAGAACCCAAACACATCCCAAAACACCCAGGTTTGAGTAAATCATGTAAATTAATTGTGGTAATCACTCAACGGGAATGGAACTCTCGGTGTGAGAAGCCAGTGTCATACCAACTGGGGTACTAGCTTCTTTCTTGCACCATCCAAACTCGTTGCCTATGAAACCTCTTCTCGTTCTCAAGCTGTATCTTTTTCGGTTCTGGGTGTCGCTTACATACAGGCAGTTTCTCTGCAGGATTTCGGAGCATTGAGTCATCCAGGAGTTCTTTGATCTTCCTCTGGATGATTGTCGATGAAGCTCCATAGACATTGTCATATGCTCTGGTATCTCATGTGCCCGTACCATCTTAATTGTCATTTTTCCAGCTTATTGTATACGTCCATGATATCTAGGCTACCACGAAAACATAAATTTTTAATATTCAAAAAAATGAGAGTAAACACAACACTATTTTATTCCACTATATATTTATTTTGAATTGTTAGAACGTTTTCGAGATTTCTCCCATTGTCAATAACAACACGTTTACAACAAAATTAAAAATAATTCGAGACAGTATTTAGAGGGATTGGGTGGGTGTAATGGTGGAGGGGGTCGTGGGCGGGGTTAGAATGGATAGGAGTGGAGAGGTTATGGGTGGTATCTGGATGTTAATTATATTTCTATTATTTATTTTATTATTATTTATTTCTAAGATCTCCAAGATGTCCATTCTTTTTCTTTTACTGCACCCATATAACAATTTCGAATCAAACTTACGTCTCTCTATTCTGGCATTCTCTGCCTTATGACTCCTGGCGACCATCTACGCTTTCGCATTTCTGCTGTTTAAAGTTGACTAGAGTACGTAGGAGTTGTACATGGTCCAGCATTATCGTACTTGTACTACATTAGAGTACGTAGGAGTTGTACATGGTCCAACATTATCGTACATGTACTACATTAGAGTACGTAGGAGTTGTACATGGTCCAACATTATCGTACTTGCGGTGTATGATTAAGGTAATAAGTTACTCGCAGCAAGCTGTGGCAACATTACTCGAACGTCGATTTCGGTTGGCTTAGGAAGTAATTCCGCTCTGTGCTCTATCTGGAAGGTCATTAATGCACATCATCCCATAAATAAGTACATTAGTATTACATTCATTCTTCTTCTATTATCGTTTACCCATTTCCTTCACCCGAGCGTGTTCCTCTTTTAAAATAAATGTTTTGAAACAGATATGAATTGATACAACTTTTTTGTAATATTTTTGCGGAATATAAATCGTCATTTTGGAAAGCGGGCAAAACTGTTTCCAATATTTCACGATACAGTCTAACTCGGATATAACGAGATTCAAGATATCGCTATATTTACGTCCATTACAGCGGTTTTTTAATACGAATGTGGGTAAAATATATTTTTGATGTTTTATGTACTCCGTGATGTAAAAATAATGTATGCGTAACCTAAAGATGCAGTAATTGAGCGGTCGAAAATGAGGCGGCGACGGAGAACCCCGCGTTGCTACCTCACTCCGTCCTTGGTCTTTCGACCGACTAGAAGCATTTCATCTTATTAGTGTAGTTTTACTTGTAACCTCAATTTTTCTGTTTTGTCTTATACTTTGTATTTTTTGAAAATATTATTTTCTGTATTTTTAAATAATATAATTAAATATAGTAAATAATGAAATTGTATTGAGTTCTCGAGGAGGAACAATAAATGGACTGTTGCGGCCCGAACCTTGCGTCGTCACCCTTTCCACGGTGCCGCGTGGGAAGGGCCATTAGTGAAGAAATTTTCAACCTGGCGATGTATGAGAAGGGCGAATGGAATGTGGTGGGTGTTCATTCACTGTAACCTCTATTCATTCTTAAAAAAATAAATGCAGTAAGAGTATTATTCCTTATGTTTTTGTTCTTTCTGCCCATCTGATTTGCTTGCGGTCATCTACAAGCATTGGAAGATTCCATTGGTCGAATAATTTTTTTTCGTCACACTACCATATTGGTGATGCTCAATCTATCTATGGGGTAGATTGAGGGTCAATCTATCAAACTTATAAATAATTTTGATTTATGAGATCGTGTTCAAAAGTAGTTTCCTTAGGCATGCATACATAAAGCTACTTCATCTTTAATGCGATGGCTGGGGGCATTATGAAACCCTTCAAATGAGATGGCCTGCATTTGGTAAGTTGTTTCAATACTGATTTGATTTTTGGGAATAAACAAGTGGTACGCCTCCCACCTGATAATTTCGCCTGCTCAATATTTCATGCTTTTATTTTCATATGGCTAAAGTCAAACACAGTTTGTGGTAGCAGGCTGCAGGACTACTATATAAATAATAAGGCACATGACCTTATTTTAAGAACTCAATTTCATAAATTAAACTTTAAGTAAGCGTCTAACACCTCCAAATTTTAATATCATATCGTAAAAGGTATTCAACATTTTTTTATAAATATAAGTGCAACAGCATCAGTTTACAGCTAAACAATTTTAATTGGGGATATTACATGACTAAACATTGCATGTATTTATATCAAAATCTCTATGTGACAAACTAATCCTTGTAGTATAGCGAACAATCACAAAGTAATAGTCGATTACAATAAAGTAGATTACTCAAACAATCTTGAATTATATTTATTCGTTGTATCCGTGATTTTGCCACATTCACACTCGTTGTAGCCGAGTAAGGCTGTGCAGGTGGTAAACTATCTTCTTACACTTACACTAACGACTTCCTACACTGCTTTGGTATGTTTACTCCATTGAGTTAACTCGCGACTCGGCGGATTTATCATCCAATATCTTTTTCTTGTACAAACTACCCTTGTGAGGTTTCATATAAAGGGGTAGTAAAAAACAACACTGGTAATATTTCTTCCACAGACCTGAGCCTCGTTTTTCGTAACGTGAATTTTCGCGTAGCACCTTCGGAACTCTTCACGTGGTACAATACTGAAGGTAATATTATCAAGATTTGTAAATATTGTATCGTAGTATATACGAACAAGAAAGTACCTTAGAAATATATAAAGTATTAATTATTTTTATTATTTATCTTAATAATTTAGTTCCATACATAATGTTGTGTGGGCTAATATATGATCTCACTTAGACATTGCATTCCATCTAATCATTTAAAAGTTTTTATAATAAAATTTTTGCACTTTAGTTTAAACCTCCTTATATTCTCCATGTTTTGAATTTCCCTTGGCAGGCTATCGGAGATTTTTATACCTTTATACATCGTACAATTTTGTGAGGTGTTTTTCTTTTTCTTTGGTAGTCTTATGTTGTCGCTTCCTCTTGTATTGCAGGAATGAAAATCCTTATTCAGCTTCATCCTGTCATCAAAGTATTTGGGTACTAATCCATGTTAAATTTTAAATATTTGCACCATTACATTATATGTTATTCTTTGATTTACAGTTTCCAGTCCTAGGGCATTCAACATTTTTGTTATTTTAGTTCTCCTATTATACTTCAGTATTATGCGCATCGCTCTATTTTGTACTATTTGTAGTTTCTTTAGCATTCCTTCGTTGCTTATAAATAATATACTGGAACAATAATCTATGTGCGGGAGATCATAGTATTGTATATAAACTTGTATTTTTATTTATATGTCTTCTTATTCTTCCAAGTAAGGACACTTTTTTTGCGATTTTCTTCACCACAAATTCAATATTTTTTGTAAATGTTAGTTTTGAATCTATAATTACACCTAGGTATTTTATACTGTCTACGATTTCTAATATCTCATTTTCTAGTTTCACATTATATTAGTTGGTTGTTTTTTTTAAGTGTATTCAATAATAAAATAATTACACATATATTGTATTAACTTTTAAACCATATTGTTTTCATTTAGGCCGAAAATTAATTTTGGCGGCGTAGACGCTCCATAATTGAGATCTATACTTTGCTTAATGGCTTGTTTCTATTGTTGTTTAATGAGATAAGCGTCTCGAAGTTTCTTAACCCCAGAGGGTTACTGTTAATAGTTTCGACTATCACAGCAAACCTTGTTGCTATCTCTTATTAACTATTGAATATATCACATTGATTCTTCGTTTTAACTCAGTCGTCGATAGGACGTTAGTAGGAGCGACTGCATCACACGGGTAAGTTCCGCCATTTTCGATAAACCAAGTTGTTTGGGCAAGTTTAGTTCTGATACGAGTTGTTCGCGGGAGATACTGTCGAGTACTTGCTTCGAATCGATGAAGATACCTGTACAATTACTTGATTTGTTTAATTTACTTTGTAAGATGGTGAATGTTTTGCGGTTGCGTCTTGTGTGCATATTCCCCCAGTGAACCCGGATGGATTCTCATTTATTATAGAAGTGACTTTTTTGATTGAGTTTAGTCTTTTTTGACTGCTTATTCTATATTATTATTTATTTGATTGCTTATTCTGTATATTATATTATTAATTAAGATTTTTATATATTTGATAAATAGTATATTACCTAATTCTCAATGTTATTAAATTAGGTTACACTACCAATATGGTTGTAAGTGATTATCCCTCACCACACACAAGAAACATAATTCTTTTTGGTGAGGTATAACATATAAAAAAATAATTGAATTGTAAACATTTTCTAGGTATCATTGTAATAAAATATCTATACCTATAAAACTCAATGTTTGTCTGTCTGTCTGTTCTCTATACAAATCCACATCGTTTGTCCGATTCGATTCAAATTTTGCATACTTATGCTTTGAGACCCGGCGGGTAACATAGGCAACATTTTCCCCCTATTCTCGTACCCCATCCCCTCCCCCTGACATATTTTAGATGCAAATTTGTACCGTTCAACCGATCGGACTCAAAATTTGGAAACTTATTCTTTATGACTCGGCGAGTAACATATGTGATATTTCCCCTCCATTATCATACCCTTTCCCTACCCCTGACATATTTTCGTTGCAAATCTGTACCGTTTGGGTGATCGGACTCAAAATTCGGAAACTTATTCTTTAGAACTCGGCGGGTAACATAGGCAACATTTCCTTCCTATTCTCTTACCCCTTCCCGTCCCCTGATATATTTTCTAGGTAAATCAATACCATTCGAATCGAACCTTTGTTTACCCTCACAAATTTGTTTTAAACTTAATCCTTAACCCGTGCAACGCCGGGTAAAGAAAAAGCTAGTTATATAATATATAGTTTTACCTCTAAAGAGACGATATATTATCAATAAAAAAAAAAATTAAAAAAATATCCTAAGCTGTCTCTGTTTGGGCATTCTATATGTATATCTATGGAAGCGGAGTTCTCTGTGTATGTAAGAGCTGCCGCGAAGTCATAGATTCTTTGCTCACCTCGGATTGTTCGTTTTTCGCGGCAACCACAAGATACAGATATTTTTATGCATGCAATTTTTAACGACCTTATAAGTGTTAGCAGTTAGAAGGCAGTTAGGAGGCAGTATAGCGGACGGAGATAGTCACCACGGCGGTTCACCTGAAGAAAACAGTAAGCGGTAAATATCCATATCTAGAGAATTTCAAGTTCATATTTCCCTATAGAGAACCCAAAACCAGAGTAAAATCAAGGAATTTGCCCCGACATAAGTACTTGTTAGCCCAATCAACTAATGAAGAGCCGCTTTGAAACTTTGAAGGGTGTTTTGAGGTATTTATTTAGTTTTAATGTTTAAAATAGTAAAAAAAAGGTCGCAGTGTAAGACATTGCACAGAGAAGATGATTGAGAGATCACTGAACGGGGAAGAGTACCAAAATGAAAGTGAGGAGCAGTGAATCTGAAGAAGTAAGATTGAGGGCTACTTGGAGGTGGAAGAGAACTGCGAAACGGACCAAGACCCACTATTAGGAAACACAAATGAATCCGTAACTTCTTCAACCAAAAGCGGATCTGTCAGCATTTCTAGCGGTTTTATCATCATGAAAAATAGTCATCAGCCAGCAAGGAGCTAGACTATAATAACATTCGATCGAATAATAGTCTGAGTAAAGTTGATTTTTGTAATTTAACATAAAAAATATTAATTTAAACTGAATTTTATTTTTTTATTTTATGCATTGCAATAACTACCAACATGTATTGTTTTAGTTCAATTAATAAATCAATCTTACTACATATCCAACAGACTTCTTAAATGAACGTCTTTAGGTCCATTTCAAAATAAGACTGGGACAGATTGCATATTTTTGTTATTCATATTTTCAAGCACTTATTTTAAAAAAAAAATTATTAATTTAATATATCAATATATTTTTATTTTTTCTATAAGGTATTTTGTCTTCTACATGAGTAACAAAAACTCATGAGTAGGAGAGGAGCATCATCATATTTAAAATGTATTTGATAATACATATAATATTTGGTAGTAAGTACATACTATATACCTATATATGTATAAGAAAAAAAAACTAATATGCAATTATCATAATGAAATAATGTGAGAAATAAAAATAAACTTATAAAAAGCATAAATCATATAACAGTGCGTAATTATTATTTAAAAATGAGTATAGTAAAACAGAAATAATGGAAAATTATAAGCAAAGGCATACAACAGTATGCTGTAAAGAAAATATTATTATAAATATTAAATCTATTTATTATTATAAAAATAGTCCACAGGATTACTTGATAAAATACATACAAAATTAAAAAATAAGTAAGATAAATAATCTCAAAAAATGACAATGAATGTTAATTGCAACAATGCATCATACATTTACTTTGAAATAAGAGTTACGAAGATTAATAGAAAAACATCTTTTTCATGGATACTCTACGTAGTTGTAGATGAAAAAAAAAATCTATGTATAAAATATTTCTAGAAAATTATTATTTATGATTTCGGAATCTAAAAGGTCTGTCATAATGTTTTTGCACGCTTTGTCATATCTATTTGTTGACGCAGTTGGAGGTCTTTTATCCATCTGAGTAGAATTTTTAGTGTTGCGAAATATAATAGATATATGAGAAGTATATTGTACCTTGTTAAAGAACATATTTTTATATTCAAGAACACATTCTTATTGTGAAGTTGCAATTTTTTTCCAGAACAAAATTCTGTGAAATCTAAAACCAAATTTATTAATCAATTAGAAAGCGATACAGAAAAATCAAGTCCACGAAAAAATATTTGCCTGCTACCGGCATTCGAACCACGGAACTCCTCCTATCGTGGATTTGATTTTTCTGTACGTCTTTTTAATTGATTAATAAATTTGGTTTTAAATTTCACAGAACTTTGTTATGAAAAAAATTGCAACATCACAATACGAATGTTTCTTGAATATAATATATGTGTGTTGTTTCAAATATGTCCAAGAAAAAATAATTAAAACCGTTTATCCTGGCGTCCTCTAGCGGCAGTTACACAAAGTAATTTGTGCCTATCGTGCTAGAAAAAGTGGATTGCTCTAAAAGTGGATAATATATGTTAATCAATTTATAAATGAGACTTACAGATAAGGTCGATATATTCGCGGAAATGCACGAGGCCGCTATAGGTCCAAAATAGTTATAGCTCCTTTGTCCATACGTGGTATGTAACCCTGGGATTTAGATCTTATGACATTTGAGTTCAAAGAATTTTGGCAGATAACAGGTAATACAGGTATAAAAAAAATAGATGGCGTAGCTGGATCGTAGCTGGCTAGCTACGACCCAGCCACGCCTGGATACTGGCTACTATCACCACATACACTACCCACGTTAGCTACGATCCATACATACGATTCCGTGATAATATGTATCTTCTTCTTCTTCTTCATCAGCCTTCGTATTTACACTGCTGGATATAGGCTTCTTCCTTATTTTTCCATTCTTCCCAGTTGTTGGCTAATGGTAGCCATTTCTTTCTCCCCATAGCGACAATATCATCGGCCCATCTCTTTTGAGGTCTTCCGATGCCTCTTTTATTTTCCCTAGGTCTCCATTTCAGAACTCTGGGAGGGCATTTTGCAGTATCCTGTCTTGCAACGTGTCCTCCTCATTGATAATATGTATATATAAAATAAATCTTAGGAGGTATGTAAGATCACGTAGTTGTGTCTCTTACAAAAGCCAAATCAAGACAGAAGAAGAACGAGACATGAATCAAGACAGACCAGCAAGAGTTAGATGAGTGTCCAAGAGATTCAAGAGGGATCACAATGGCAATAATCAAGAATGAATCATAGTTCACTTTCAGGATGAATCTCTGAGATAAATCTTATCCGATGGCACACACAACAAGCATTACTGTTGTGTCTCTTTGTATAACTACGCCGCACAATATTGGGGATGAAAATTATGTTATGTAGGTCGTGTTCGTTTATCGAGATAACAGTTAATTAAATTATTGAGACCTAATCGATCCGCTCGATAGACTCGTTTCGCCAGTTTGTCTCTGTCACCGGCAGATGCTGAATCGTTTATTATGACTGTCAATTATTACAAATGCGTTAACCCGTCATTTAACGACAGAACTTTGTAACGCGTTTCATGTTATATAAAGTGGATAACGCACTAAAGCGATGAGTTTTCTATATAATCCCCTTGACTGATCTAAACCAAATATTTTTTTAATAATATTATTATATGTAAATTCTGAAAATACAATTAGCTACTGGATTTGTACTTTGCGGGATTAATATTCAATTAAGAAAAGTCTCATAAAGACGACGCTATTTATATGAGAAACGTATATGAAAATCTTTTTTGTACAATAGCCCAGGACTGTAGAGCTGGTTTAAGTGATCACTCCGCGCAATGTAACGTTGACTAATTCCATCGTAAGAATATACAAAGATTATTAAATTTTTGAAAGTTTTATATATGTTCCGAATTGGTGTACCTACATTATTTCACATTATAAATAAAGAAATATTATTACTAGCTATGAAATCTATGTATGCTATTTCGTGAGAAATACTATAGATGTCGTTGACATAGTCCCTTCAAATATATAGAAGGTTTTAATTTGGAACATATATACAACTTTTAAAAATATGGGGATGTTCTTACGATGGAATTCGTGAACGTTGCATTATGTAGTGATTACTTTAGCCAGCTTATACAGGTTGTAAACCTTGCGCTGTTGTATAAAATAGACATATACGTTTTTCATACAAATAGCTTCGTCTCTATGAGACTTCTATAATTTATATTAATCTAATATTTTTCGGTTACTCTTTAGCATCCAAGGCAAAATTAAAAAAAAAAACAGATTATTACCACCACTTTCACTTTCCGCCTACCCCTCCCCCGCTCCCGACAACTCCCGCCCCATGTAATAGATAAAATGTCTTCTAGTCTTAAGTTAGTAATTACTGAAGATGATGCAGTAAGCATCGAAAACGTTTTAATTAATTTGTTTAATTAAACTGTCATTGTGTGAAGTAAACAACGTTGTGTTCTATTCATAGTTATTTACAATGAACTTCCACAAAGTTAATCACGAAAATTTCGAAATATTATATAATTGAGTTAAAAATATCTAAAAAATAAATGAAATAATTAATCAACTTAATTTACAAAAGGTGCTCACCGAATGGCCCAATTCGTCCGATGATTTTCACAAAAGAAATGAATTTTACAATGAAATTATTAATTAAATTAGGTCTCAAAGGACTCTGCAGCAAAAGTCCATTATATTTCCGCGAAACTCCCCCAAGAGCAACCTCAAATAGCTGGAGCAGTTGTGATTTCTTTGCGAATAAAGAAGATCGTTTTTCACCCCATTCCAGAGTTCCTACATATTTTAATCCCCCGGGAATCAATATTTTAATCCCGGATTAAAGTCGACTCATCTTACTTCTTGGATTAGACTCGACTGACTCGTTTTCGTTCGGATTAAGGCGCCAGACCGCTTTAAGAATCGCCAAGAATGATGACGTTTGGTCCAGAGATTAAATTTGATACCCGTGAATTCGAGAGATTTTATATTTCTCCGAGAGTTGGATATTCCATTTATTATTTAGCGAAAATGAACAGAATTATTTATGAACTCTGAAAAGGAATAAATGTGATTAAGTAAGTTTTCGATTGTAGGGAAAGGTAGGTAAAAAAGTTGACGTGGCGGAAGAAGAAATTAAGAATATTTTTTTTTTTTAATTCGAACACGAAAAATTTATACATCTGACCTGCAAAAAAAATATATTTCTGCAAGGTTTTAATTATCTTATTTGAATTGTATTTAACCATAAAATAATACAAGATATGTGACATATACAGTACTATTTGTAGACACTGCCAAAGACCTTCAAAAACTAGTAAAAAATTTAATGAAGCAAGTAACAAGTATGGCCTGAAGATGAACATTCGCAAAATTAAATTGTTAATAGTGTCAAAAAGATCACTTACAAAGCCAAAAATAACCACCAAAAATGAACCAATAGAAAAAGTCACGCACTACAAGTAGTTAGGTGCATGAGCGAATGAGAACTGGGATCCATCTCAAGAAGTAAAAGCTCGAATAGAGATGGCAAGAAGTGCGTTTCTCAGAATGAAACCGTTATTTTATAATCGTGACCTAAGTCTACAACTTAGAATGCATAGGTTTCAGTGCTACATTTTTGTCATTCTCTTATATGGTGTGGAGGCATGGACATTCAACCAAGAATTAATCCGCAAAGTCGAGTCTTTTGAGATGTGGATATATAGATGCGTAAGCATTGGTTTGTGTGTTCCTAATAATTACATTAGACATCGTCAGCATAGATTGTTTCACATTCCAATATACAGGACCAACCTGCCGATGGTTATGCCTGTCGGAAGAGCCACAGCTATGCTGACAAAATCGCTTTGGATTTTGATATATTCCATGTGTCTGAGGGGGTTTTCCGAAGTAGGATTCTCTTACACCTTTGACCAGATTGTACAGGTTGTAATTGTTTAATAATAATAATACACTGATTGATGAAATGATTGTAATTGTTTAATAATAATAATGCACAAATACCCAACTGCCGAACACAGGTCAAAATTTATTGCTCATTAAACTTCATTTCTTATCACCATTTAATATACACAAACATTCATTTAATTTTCTTATATAGGTATATACCTAAATATACTTTTTAACTACGCTATTATATATACATTTTGTTACTATCCGTGCATATGATTTTTTATATATATTACTTTACTTTCACTATTTCTTTTGTATTATACAATATATACTGTTCTTTTTATCCACATTTTATATTTATATACTCAATTAATTAATTAATTAATCTTATAGTTATATAGTATTTTGTTGTATATCTTTATAAGTTTTTGTTCTCACAAATATTGTTCAGCTGCTCTTCTCGGCACAGGTTCTTCCTAGTGAGAAGAGCGGCACTATCTCCTATGTCATGTAACAAGATGAAGATAAATAAATATATGCTTATTTTAATATATATATATATATATATATATATATATATATATATATATATATATATATATATATAGTGTGGTATATTACGGGACTCGCTTCCATAAATAAATGAAAAATATAAAAACATATATGTGTATGTCTATATATATATATATATTATATATATATATATATAATATATATGATATATATATATAATATAATATATAAAAAAGACCGACAAGTCCTGTTAACTATCAACATAAGACAGCTGAAATATCTCGGACACATTATGAGAAGATCAAATATAGTTTAAACCAACTCATCAGCAGCCCTGGAAGACCTCGCATCTCATGCGTAACTTGAGGGACTGGTATAAGTGTAACTGAGTGAGTTGTTCGCAAATCGTAATCTCCATAATGATCGCTGACCTCCGATGGGAGTTGGCACCATAAGAAGAAGAAAGTGAAGAAGAAAAAATCACTCCAACATACATTTTTAAATTAATTAATTTACAATTATATATAACAATATAATAAGATTTAAAAGTATATTTGTCGTTTTATTGGACTTGTACTGAAAATAATAATTATTATTAATATTCCTTATAAGTTACTAAACGTTTTACACAAAATGAGTCAGAAATATTGAAAAAAAATCATACTTTAACATTGTTTTTTCCGCAACTTTTGATATTTCAGACAAAAGGTACAAAGAATTTTTTAGAAATTTTGTTGTATAATTTCGTTGGGCCATTTAAAATTATATTAAAACATGATAACACTGTACAGTAATATTACTAATACAAGACTAAAGACTAAAGGCCAACGTGAGGAGTGGGAGGAGATTAGAGTCGGGTGGGTGTAGGGGCGTGGCCATTAAGTGCAGAAGAGGGAACGCAATAGAAGATATTTTAATATTTATTATATTTTTTTGCAATTAATCGTTGAGTTTTCTAAGATGTCTAGTTTCTTTCCATTTTTACAATTAATTCTATGTTATTACTATCGAAGAGATGACCTTCAGTTTTTGCGTGGTCTGCCGTTTATGAATCGATGTTAAATTTTTAATTACTATCAAGTGTTATGCAATCTTTGTCTCTGTTTTTCAATAAAATGTAAACAAAAGTTTCAATTCAAAATCAAATGAAAAAGACTTCCCCGAAGTTTTCGCTAATAGCTACGAGGAACAATTAGTTTTGTTAAAATATATTCTGTAAACAAACGTTTTCTTTCTTATTGCTTTCTTTTTCTGTGAATTTACTATTTATTTGTATCGTAGACAAATAAATAATAAATTCACAATAACATAAAATTACAACTTTAAAAAACATAAAAACGAATAACAAGTGACACTTATTAATAGATAGATACAAAAACAATATTAGGTGCAAAACATTTAATAATAGTATCGCGTTTTACTTATTTAAATCGTATTATAAACAAAAAATGTAATACTCGTAGATCCATTTTTATAAAGCGTATCGGATACGTACGCTAAACTTGAAGATATCGGTTTCCGATGACCTCATCATGAAAAACTTTATCCGAAAGAAAAATAAGTTTTCCTTTGTAATGGACCTAACTTATTTTAAGTATTGAAGTTTTTGTTTCGAGTTAAGGGAAAGAATTTTCTTAAACATTTTAATAACAGTATAAAAGAGAGTTAAATTTCCCTTCACGGATACCTATTGGGTAATATTTTGTAGATTTTTACATAATTTTCGTTTTAAACAAATGATTTGACCAATACGAAGCGTCTATGTTGATCGGAGTTTGCAATCATAAATGACGGAAGTGTTAAATATTGCCAAATATTGTGACAACGGGAAATTAAGTGGCGATTTATTAATTAACTATTCAATATACAAAGTGATATAAAATACGTTAAACTTAAAGCGATTATTTAGCTCGATATCTGTCGCTTTGCATTTTACGATTGGTCACCCTGGCCATCGTCTCGTGGTTCGCAGCCTACTTCGCATTGAAGCGCAGACTAAAATTCTTAATATCAATCTGTATAGCGAAGTACGTCAAATAATTTACAGCGGCCATATCACCTGTTAAAAATGTAGGCGATAATTATTCATCACGGAAGGGTTTATATACTGTCACGGATTCATGGCTTTGGGAGGCAAACGAAATATTGAAGATAAATTATAGTTTTATTGTTTTACTTAAATCACTAAACACGAATTTAAAAGGAGCACCGTTCTTTAATTCACGCCAAGTAACGCAATAGTAACTTGAAAATCTTCTACTCGCATATGGATTATATATATTTCACTGATTTGTATTGCTCTGATTACTATGGAACACCACTCATACATCTGTAGGTACTTTATATGTGGTTAGGATCCACACTACTGTAGCTCGTTCAATTTATTGTCACTTAGTCACACTGAACCACTGTTTTATCTGTGTATTCGCATTCGTCCTAGCTTCCATGATTCGCATACATCCACTACAGCGCAAATGCTAAGTGCGCATTGGCCCGTTAAATCTCCTTTTATAGTTAATGCCACTCGCGATGCTTCTAGAATCCAGTTGAACATCCCTGACCCTTCCAGCAATTTCCAATTTCAATTGTAAACGGTGCTGTAAAAGCCTCGATTAGGTGTAATTCCTTCCGCTTCCAGTATCTCGTGGCAAAATAATTAAATGTCTTGTGCGTAGTGGTCAGAGTGCCGTGCATGGTGTTCGATGTGCATTTTAATTTTATAATCCTACTTTAGAATTATTTAAGACAAATATCAATTAAACGTCGCATTCAACAAAGAAAATGGGGATTGAAATTTTCTTCATTGCATGCGCAAGAACGGGAAATTTACCAACCTAATATAATTATTGGAAGAAAAAACTGGAAAAAGAAGAAGAAGAAAACTCCGTGAAGGCGAAAACCTTTTTGATAGAATAAGGCGCGATGATAGGCAATGGAAGAAATGTAATTTAAACGTGTTAGAAACAACATATATATGAAATTCAAGAAAGTGTAAAGTAAGATTCGCTGTAGCGAGCAGTCAAGCGGAACGCGCTCTTTTATGCACTGCAAAAATAGAAAATGTAGAGATTTTCTTGCTCACGTTCAAGATTGGAATTGCTTATTTATGAAAGTAAGTCCATGGCCATTGGAGCATCCCTCTTAAAGGCCGTCTTCCCGCCACGCTCCAGAAATCTTTAATTTAACTATGCTAAAATGCAAGTGCACAGCATGAAAAACAAAATGCATTCAGAAGGGTGAAGGAAATGAGGACGTTCTTCGAGAAGAACCTGCGTGATTATGGACCCGGGGGTCCGATAAAATTACAGGCGACACTTTCATTTTCATTTCATTTTGTTTGTGAGGAAGTGTCGTTTGTTATATTGTAACGAGATTGTAGTAGATGATGGATCATGTGTGTTTCGTGAAATACGTGTTATCATTGAATTTATCTCATGGGGTGGTACATTCAAAACTACATTACAACCTTTGGAAGTTGCACAAAATTAATTTTAAAGATCATTCTTAAAAAAACCAATGATTATCCGACTAGTGAGCTTTTCAATAAATTAAAGTCCCCACGCTACATAATATCTACAAACAAAATTGCATTTTACAACTCTACAAAAATTTTCAAAATAATAACGAACTGACCCAACTAGTATCAAGTAGCAGAAATATAAATCTCGGTAAACTGCATATCCCTGTAGTATCTACCACAAACGCCCAGCATCATTATAAATTTAGAGGTATGAAATGGTTTAATGAATTACCTGTTAAAATGAGAATTGAAAAAAAATATGAGACCTTTAAAAAAACATGTAAATAAACCCTCATGATTAATTAAATTTCTCTATTTAGTAGATTCATTTTAAACTGTTTGCTTATTGTTAGTTTATTTTTAAATTGTTTTTCCCACATAAATGCATTAATTATTATCGCATGCTATGTAACTTTTTTCTTTATTTATATATTCATGTACTACTTACTTTACTTTACTTTATGCAATAATTATCTCATATTATGTAACCTTTTTTCTTCTTTACATATTTAAGTACTATATATATATGTGTATTGCTTAAGGTTTCCGCGAGCGTTAGTGTATGTAACAAAAGTAATTTCTGGACTGCTTCGCGTTTTCTGTAAATGGCCTCCCTGAGAAGACCTAGGCCGACGTTTCGACACGGTATCACGTGCCATTGTCAAGGCTAAAAGGCCTCAAAAGTTACGGACTAGCCGTACTTGTTCGCGGGTGACATGAAAGTCTCCCACCAATAAGGCGGAATGATGGTGGCCTCCCTCCCTCTCCAAATGAAACTCCCTCTCCAGACACAAGAGTTAGTCTCTTATTGGAGAGGTACAATGATAAAAAAAAATTATGTACCAAAATTTTTTTTATGTATCAAATATGTAAATATATAATGATATGTATTTAATAAAACAATAAAAAAAAATCTCGTGAATGAATCGAAAGGTGCGTGTTTGTTGAAAGAGTGTGACGCTGGAGGCATGTGCGTGAATGAAAGGCGTTGAGAATGTACGTGGCAAGCTAAGGCGGGAAGTGATACAGGACGAATGAGACAGGACTGACAATTTAAATTGTCAATTTATTGAATAAATAGGTTAACAGAATGAGTAATTTCACGCTGTCGGTACCTCGCCGGTCGCATCGGGCTTCTAATTGGTAGATCTTCTCGAGCGTGATTGGTACATTTGGACGCTCGAGCGACTAGCGTCCGGGCAGGCCTGGATGCTCCACAGTAGAATTAAAGGGCTCTCGTAACCCAGTGGGCCTGACACTGGTTTCTCACACCGAAAGTTCCCGGTGAGGTCACAGTTAATCCATGTGATTTACTCAAGGCTGTGTGTTTTGTGATGTATTTCGCTTCTGTAATTGGGCCTCTTTACCTGTTGAAGCGTTAAAAAGGAGTAACGGATTACTGAAATTTCACGAAACACTCCACAAATCTGGAAAAAACTGGTTTATTCTCATTCTGGAATCATCGCGATGCGAAATTTATCTATAAAAGGGGACCCACCGGCTACTGCGCAAAAGTCGATGTTTGACATTTGACAAGTGCGATATTACCAGCGACAAAAAGCCGCAGCGAAGTAGTGTCACCGGGCTTGTTTAACCGAGTGACAAATATTCGGTGCGAGTACCTACCGACAAGCGAGAAGTTTTCTAGTGCGGATATATGGGATAACATATGAGATACAGGTTATTCAGGAGTGATAAAAGTACAGCGAAGATTAAATAACGAAAAGTGAAAAAGTGTGTGAATTACTTCAGAAAAATTTAGTGACTAAATTTTAGAACAGTTCTCTGGTTAATTCGTGTCAATTGACTTTGTGAAATTAATCAAAACTTTAATTAAGTTTAAGATTTTTTTAACCACGTCCCGTGACAATACATTTTAACAATCTTGAATGCAATATTATTTTACAAGTTACTTGTAATTTGAAATTTATGCACGTAAAGTTAAGTAAATAAATTTAATACATTACTTTTACTGTATCCCAATTAAAATAATTTCGTTATCTGTCTGTCCGTCCGTCCATCTGCTCTTCTGTCTGTCTGACCCCGTAACTTCTTTATGGTAATTTTTTTTCTTAGATTTTTTTCGATTTTTTTTTTTGAGATTTTCATTTATACTTATACTCAGGAACCGAAATGTAAAGGTACCGTCATGTTTGACGGGTTACAGCTAGTTAATAATACATATTAGGTCCTTACATATGAAATTGGCGTTTTGCCGTACTGGCAAATTTGATCTCAAATATCTTCTCTTTGGTTAGGAATTCCAAATCCAAATTTATACAGCTATTTACTCATGTATTTGTGTTTTGAAAATTATAATTCATTTGTTTTTTCCTCAATTGTTTTTTTCTTTGCGTCACTCAGTTTACAAAATGAAAAACTTGAAATATCGCGTTATTTACGAGTACGAGTTCCACCGTGGCACCAGTGCTGCAGAAACGGCTCGAAGGATCAATGATGTGTATGGCGACGGTGCCGCAAAAGAAAACACAGTGCGTTTTTGGTTTCAGCGTTTTCGTTCTGGAAATTTCGACCTGCAGAACAACCCCGTGGACGGCCGGAGACCAAAGTTGATAATGAAGAATTGAAGGCTATTGTGGAAGCGGATCCATCGCAAACCACATCCGAGTTAGCTGCAGGCTGCGGTGTTAGTGATAAAAATGTTTTAATCCACTTGAAGCAAATTGGTAAGGTGAAAAAGCTTGAAAGGTGGGTACCTCACGAATTGAGTGAAGCAAATCAACAAACGCGCGTTGACTGCTGCGTTGCATTACTCAACCGGCACAATAATGAAGGGATTTTAAATCGAATCATTACCTGTGATGAAAAGTGGATCCTGTACGATAATCGGAAGCGCTCATCGCAATGGCTGAACCCTGCCGAACCAGCCAAACCATGCCCCAAGCGAAAATTGACTCCAAAAAAGTTACTTGTGAGCGTTTGGTGGACTAGTGCTGGTGTCGTTCACTACAGCTTTCTTAAATCTGGCCAGACGAGTACGGCAGATGTCTATTGTCAGCAACTGCAAACCATGATGGAAAAGCTAGCTGCTAAACAATCGAGGCTGGGTAATCGCTCTAGGCCACTGCTGCTTCATGATAACGCTAGACCACACACTGCACAACAGACGGCTACCAAATTAGAGGAGCTTCAATTGGAATATCTAAGACATCCACCGTACTCTCCGGACCTTGCCCCAACAGATTACCATTTTTTTCGAAATTTGGATAACTTCTTGCAAAGGAAAAAATTTAACTCCCATGGGGCAGTCCAAACCGCCTTCAAAGATTTTATTGATTCCCGTCCGAATGGTTTTTTTAGTAAAGGGATCGATGAACTACCTATGAGATGGCAAAAGTGCATAGATAGCAATGGTACATACTTTGATTAAATAAATATATTATAATAAAAAAAAATCGGCCTTATGTTCCTCCCATACTAAACGCCAATT